>CAJFCY010000017.1:0-68730 GCA_904066265.1 Eimeria zaria | reverse complement strand
TATTTATACTAGTATATTTTCCTCATTTCCTTTCCTCTTGCAGATCGCCACGAGGTTCGACGGTTCTGCGCCTCGCGCGTCCGACTAGGCCCAATTCACAGGTGTTAGACCAAGGCCGGAATTCCCTTACTCTGTTTTCGCTGCAACATCTCCTCGTTTTATTTTCTTCGTTGTTTGTTTTCTAGGTCAATGGCCTAGCCACTCCACCACGCAGCAATACATGGAGCAGTGGACACCCGTGTCGCCGTTTTGTATTTAAAGTGTTTCAGGAGTGGCTAACGAGCTTCTTCCCGGAAAAAAATTGAAATATTTTTGCATAAGACCGAAGACTGCCCTAAATATTCGGTAACCCATATTGTTTCTCTAGTGGTTTCGTTCAAATATTCGCTTTTGGTGCCTGAGGACAGCTGCGCTTTCAAGTTAGCGCCCCAGCAGCTACTGCAGGCTTTGTGGGCCTTCAAAAAGGTACATAATCAACTGGCCAAGGAGCAGCTATCAGTGTCCAGCTGCAAAACCCACGGATTTTGGGGAGAGAGTGCTTCCAGTCTATCGGCTGTCTTCGAGAGAGCCTCTCCAATACGTCGCTCATTCTGGCGTCGGCGAAACGCCAGCATAACAAATCACGCCTACGTCTCCTTGCACGCACGTTTTCCCCTCAAACCAGGCAAAAATGCAGTATGTGTCTACTTGGCAGCTTGAATACCTTTCTATGCAAGCACAGCCAGTAAATTAGGCGCTGCTAGTGCACGATTTTAGCACGGTTGATAGCCTAACTTATAAGTGTTCGTTGCAGTTCCATCAGCAGCAGCAGCAGCAACACTCATAGGACAGACAGCAGCATCCATTTGTTCGTGTGTTGTATCTTTCGTTTGTTTTCAAATTTTAGGGTTTACAAGGCAGCCTGGTGTGTGTTTCACGCCCGCGGAAAATGCACCCGCGGCAACAATTGCTCTTTCGCTCACTCTGCGGAAGAGCTTCGGCAGTTGCCTGACCTGAGAAAGACAAAGCTCTGCAACGCGTTTCTTGGAGGGCAATGCAGCAACAACAACTGCTCATACGCCCACGGCCTGCAGGAGTTGAGGGACTTCCCAGGCAAGAAAGGCCTCTGCAGACTTTACAGAGAAGGTCAGTCGCCAGTGGATGCACGTGTACACAGTCACACCTTCTCCATTAGGTTGTTTTCCACTCAAGGACACAAAGATCAGTTGTGGTTGGTTTTGTTCGGCAGCACGGAGTAGCGGTAGCCCTTCACCTGTAGGATCCACTTCTGTGCCAGCGTGTGCGACCCATGTAGCAATATGCGGCTTGCTCTCCATAATTCCACATGCGAATAAAACCCTTTCCGCAAGCCCTTAAGATTGGGCATTTTGCTGCAGTATGTGTACTCTTCCTGTTCAAGGCAAATGCTTGCACGGTTCCAGTTGCAAGTATGCACACGCCCTTGGGGAGCTCGAGGTCGGGTACGTCTTTGCTCAGCCACTCCACGAGCAGCCACAGAAACAACAACACTTCATGATGGCTCAGCGCGAACAGCAACAGCAGCCGCAGCAACAACAGTTGCAGCCTGTCCTCCCCGAAAATAGCCTTTCCCAGGATTTGTTATTGCTACAGCAACTGGCTATGCAACAAGGTCAAGGCAAAACTACCCACCAGCAGGAGCAACAGCAGCAACATTTGGTGGAACACCAGCAGTTGTTAATGCTGCTAGAGGCTGAAACTGCGGGGAAGACTGTTATGCAGTCACAAGACCCGCAAAGAGCCCAGGTGTTCCACTGTCCGCAGCAGCAACAGCAACAGCAGCAAGCTTTGAAACGCCAGATGCAGGATCTGCACTGTTTCTCCTCTGACATGCATTATCAACAGCAGTCACAGCAGCAGCAGGACGGCTTGCCTCAATTCCACACAGGCTTGGCCTCTGCGCTTTTGCCACAGCAGCAAAATGAGAACAAGGAGCAGCTGCCACAGCAGGAAGTGGGGGCGGTGCGTCTGCTCCCTAGCGTTCATCAAGTATACTGAGTGAATTCCCTTGTGAAGCTGGAGGAGCGCCTTTTGTTACTATAGGGCTGCAACAAACGCTCTCTTGTTCTGGTGTTTGCTACTGCACTGCAGGCTGTTCGCTCCCCAGGATCCCTTCAGTTCCGCCTACCTGCGTCAAAGGTGCCGGCGCTATCTCTCAGAGCCCTGGCAACAAAACAGCAGCAGCAACAGTATCAGCAGCAGCAGGCTGACGAGCAGCTCCTGCAACTACAGTCTACTGAATCCTGGAATGAAACACCTGCCACAGCGCAGATACAGTCTGGTGCAGCGGAAGCAGTAGAGCAGCAGCAGCAGCACAAACAGACCGAGCTTGAAGAAATGATCTCGTGCCAACAGCTAGTGCAGCAGAGGCTGTTCCTGCAGCAGCAGCGGAGACTTCCCAGTGGTCAGCAAGCTTTTGCAGAGGCGGTCTTGCAACAAGGGTGGCAACGTCCAGCTGCAGGTAGTGCTGATGAAGCGGCCGTCGCTGCAACAACCGCTGCAGCTCCGGGTTACGCCTACAGGGAGCTAAACCCGTGGGGCCAAGCAGTGTCCCGTAGCACAGCCAGCACAGCCACAGGAGACGATTGCTACTCTTTCGCATCTCTCGCTGCTGCTGCAGCTGTACGCAAAGCGGAGCAAAGCCTCAAGCCGCCCTCGCCTGAGGGCCTTCAGCGACAGCAGCAGCCACAACAACAGCCACACATGATGCAACAGCTGCAGCAGCAGTCGTTATCCAGGCAAGGCCGAGAGTTATTGCAAGCTGTTGAGCTGCTTAGACATCAACAGAAGCAGCACCAGGACGAACAGCTTCAGCAAAAGGAAGCCCCCTGGATGCTCCAGGTTGAAAGGCCCAACACAGAGGCAGTACCTGTCTCATCTCCCTTCGACAACTACAGCCTCAGGGAAATGCAAAGCCGAATGGCGGCCCTGACACTGCAGTCCCAACAGCAACAGGAAGAGCAAAAGATGGAACAACAACGCCAGCAACAACAGCTAAGCCAGCACAAGCAGCTAGAAGGGCTTCTGGCCCAACTGACGCGGGATCAAACGGAAGGACTCCGTGTGCTTCCGGGGAAAGAAACTCTCTGCGGTGTTGATGGCCACAACGAACAGCAGCTACAACAGCAACAGAGAGCACAACAGAACCTTCTCCCTAAGTTGCAGCTCCCTAGCGGAATAACTGGGTCAGCTCATGTTTCTTACAGACTAGGGAAGAGCCCTCTTCACCGGCCTAACGGAGAAGACACCCCCTGCATTCAGCAAACTGCAAGTCATCCCACAACTGCAGCACTGCAGCACTAGCAGGAAAAGCAATACCGATGGCAATAAGCGTGGCATCGATGGCTGTTTCAAGGAATGCAACTCTCAGCCTTCGTTTTGCGGTGTCTGCTTTGTTGCTGCAGTTTTCCGCGATTTCTACTCACCTCCCAGATCCCACAAGCTGCACTGGCCAGCAACCGGAGCACATCACGATAAATAATAACGGTGAGGAGCAACAGGCTGCAGAAATTGCTGCTGCAGGACACTGCAACTGCGCAACACAGTGCTCGGATGAGCGGGCTGCCGCGCCGCCCCAGAGACTCTCGACTATAAGAAGTGAGGATGAAGGGCAGGAAAGTGATGGAGAGCGTGGCCACAGCCAGAAGCTGCAACAGCAGCAAACGCTAAAGCAGCACCTGGGTGAAGGGAAGGTGCCGTTGGTTGTTTGATAGCACTAGCGGGATCGGCTTTGCAGAGTTCACGTAGGCAGAGCGGCATACAGTTGACTCCTCAGGAGGTGCAGCGGCAGCAGCAGCAGCGATTGCCACGTCACTGCAGTATATTTGGTCATGCTTTACTGCTGAAATGAGGCTAAAAAGGTCTCTTTACGAACTCTAAAGACAGCATTTTTGCTTCTGCCGCAAGGATTCCACTGGATGCGTGAATCATTTTGAGTGGCAAAGTACTTTGAAGAGACTCCAATCAAGTACCGTGCAGCTACAAAGGGCCTAGGAAGCATCCAATTCCTCCAATGCCTCGCAGCGAAACCCGGATTGAGGCACTTTCGCATCCGAAGGCGTATCGGTAGAGAGTTAACGTATGCCAGTGACTAACAGTGGAGTTCTAGATGTAAAGCATCAATCATTCACAGAGTCTAAACTTTTCTCGAAGTATGCGCACTCTACAAGGCTCTCAGCACTTCGTGCGTGCGAAATCAGTAGAAATGAGTCAAAGTGAGGAAGTGCGAACGAGTGCACCAGTTGCAGCGAACTACCGAGGCTCACTCTGGGCTTGCGCCAGGGAAAAACAGCGCACGAGATACTGCATGAACACTGAGTCTGTCGACAGAAAGTCTGCGTCAAGGAAGTCCTTGATGAATATGCATGATAAATGTATACGAGAAAGCATTCCCTCCATGAGGGAAAGGGAGAACTGGGAGAAGTGTGTGTAGCACACACACGACGAAGCACTCGCTCCATATGGGGAAGAAAATGGCCGATGATTGGTGTACACACATGATTAAGTACTCGCTGCAGAGGGGGAAAAAGAGACTGGTGGAGAAAGGGATACCGTAAAAGGTCTACGGCGAGGGTGATACTTTCACAGGGACATTTTACAGTTCTGAACCTACGACTGGCACACGCCACATAAATTGCAGAGCCAGTAAGGACGGAGACACGAGCTGACAGGAAGGTACTGTATGCATGGCAAGCGCACCGGCACATAATCCGTACAGCTAGCAGCGCATGCTTTGCACTATTCTGCCTAGCTTCATAAGAAAGGGAGTATATCGTCCCAAGCGCACAGAGATTGCTGTTTTGCCTGATAAGATCAGACGATTTCGGCAGCTTCTGATGAAATAAAGGCGCTGATTGTTTCTTCGAGGGCACTTTTGTTTAGAAGGGCAGTAACCATAGGATTCGTGAAGAAACGTGACTCGTCCAGCACTCCCAAGTTAGGCGTAGCCCGGTGCAGACGAGACCCAATAAGGTAAGATGTAGATGGCCAGTTGGGGGCGCGAATCCCTGCAAAAGGCACCCAATATTGAAACGGTGTCGAAGTATGTGCGAAGAAACACTAAGGATTCCCACAAATGGGCATGCGCAAGTACTGCATGTGGATGCCGAGCAAGAAGGAACTTTTCTACTGTACACCGGCATGTTGGACTGATCGACAAGCTAGTGCCAGCGCCTTTACTACAACGAACAAGGAATACAATGTCCACGATATGTTTAAGCATGTACCTGAAGTGTAAGTGTCCGGGACGAGAGTGTACAGGTTCATGTCGGTGTATTGCATGCTTTCGTAAGGATCCACAGGTTTGTTCCCCGGAGTTTCAGCAAACAAACATGCCAAGCCGTCGAGGTCTGGCAGCTCCTGCCCCAGAGGCAACTCCACGAATCTGAAAAGAAAAATACTTTTCTATTTCGGATAAATCGTGTACCTGCCTACGTCGGAACTGTATGTGTCAGGCTTTGGACGTCAATTCTATTAATTTACAACTACGCTTTCGTGCGCCTCCATGGCTGTAGCAGTGCTCCTGGGTGATGCTAAGTAAGTGCCTATCATTGTATAGATCTACACGAATGAACAACATTCACCAGACGCTCATGCAACTTTATTTCGTTGCAATGGGCAGCACACCATGAGGAACTACCTGTACTGCTACAACAAATGATCTAGTAAAAAGTGCCTCGAAGCTCATATTATTCCCTTCTAGTGATTTGACTAAGTCACCACTGTACTTCACAGCAGCAAGCTGTGCCCTAAGCTATTTCTTCACTGATCTGCTCACCCCCTGTCGATTTGAATGCACAAGAGTGAGTCCAACTTGGATGAAAGCGCCGCTCCACCTTTACCTGCCATTTGCAAAATTTGTTGCTTTTGGGCCTTGCTCTCATAGCACCAAACCTTAACTCCTGAAAATACGCAGAAGCAAACCACATTCTGAACACTAATACTAACCAGAATACTCTAAAATTTGTAATGCTACCATGCCATCCATATGTGATGGACGCTCCAGAGCACATGAAGACCAAACAGTTTAGCTGTAACCGCTGGGTTGTTGCCGCAGGCGCAGGCACCAGTAACTTCCTGAGGTGTTAAGAAGGCGCATTCTTCAATGTAGGACACTTCAAGACCTGCACTTTTCCACCGTGGGCTGCGTTGATTTTTCTGCCTGAAGAGGGTGTAACGAAAGCTTCTGCTGATGATATACAGTATCGGGTAGCATCCAGTTGCCATCCCACAAAGGTGCAAAAGGGGATGCTTCGATATTTACCAGAAAGAACGAGACTTTCTGCAATGAGCCCTGCCAGAACCGTTTCGTCGTCGTTGCTCGCCTTCTCACCAGCGGTCGCAGGGCCGCCGAGAGGTTGCTTATACTGGGGCTGGTAAAGGCACTGGATCAGGCGCGTCAGAATCAACTGGCGCAGTCTGCAAATATCAGCAAAGCACATGAATTCTGTGGCACACTCGCGTCTACCAGACATTGACATCCACTTTTCACGCATGTAAAACCTCCATGGGTCAAGCATGAAGTCCACTGCCCCGGCGCTGGTACATAGAGAGTTAGGCCTTTTGAATGAGCAATCATCCACGCTTCCGAATAACGCAATTTCAATTAATGTTCATTGAAAGATGCACAGGCAAATCACAACGGTGGTCAGATGACACCGCGAGGCGAAGCCAAGAAACTTTCATAAATGACAACTTTTCGGCTAATGCTTACCTGTTGAGTCTAGGAGCCTGTCGCACAACGCTCCACTTGATGACTTCGTGACCTAGTGCCGCCTGGCGCTTACAGATGGCATGCAGGCGATGCCACAGAGAAAGGAGGCTACCGCTGTGCAGAAGTGTCTCAAACATTGCGTCTCCCCTCTTATAGAGAGCGTACATTGACGCTGTGTATAAAGCACTCGCGTCCAAGTCAGACCGTAAGACCTCCGCCAGCTGAAATGGTTCCCGGCCCCTCCACGCCTTTGCCAAGGCTGCATCGGCTGGTGAAGCTGCAACAAACGTGATGTCGCAGAACAAGAACAAGCAGAGAAGTAAACTACTGAGGAGAATGCAGGCGCGTGCGAGCAATACGGTGGATTAAGCAGTCAAAGGAAGTTGATCACTCGAAACATATCACCCGCTCTGTTCTGTTTTCCCTTTACCATAGAAGAGACAGAATTCTGGGTCTTCGTACGTTCATTTTGATCGACACAGATGCTACGAAAGGACAAGGAGGACGTAATGACAGAGGGACAGCCAATCCAGTCCATGCTTACAAAAGTTAAGCCCCGTTACTGGAGCTGGACGTGCGCAGGTGGCGTCTGGATGAATTAGGGCTTCTTTAACATAGCAGAATCGGTCTCGACCACTTTCAGAAATAAGGGACAGAAGCAGTTGTAAAGCCTTCCGGAGGAATTTGCCACTTTTATCCTTAAACTCAAGAAATTCTGGAGAGTCGGTGCTGGCTGCCGCTTGCATGTCTCGTCGCACAAGGTGTAATTCACCTGAGGCGCACAGCCCGAAAGACCGTGCGGCCTGCTGAGAGATTTATGCTATGTTGCCGGTCTTGCAGCTTCAACGGGTGTATCTTGGTGTGTCGTGTAAAGCTCCAACGCCTCTTATTGTGCGCTTTCTTATTCCCGGGACTGCAGCAGCACATTGGGCATGAGACGTGTGATGGCTCACCTATTATAGCGAGCATTACTTTGGCGCACTGACTAGGCGAGAGCTCGTCCCCGAGATTCTCCAAGAGTTCCTCTACTCTTAGTACGTTGAACACATGGGCCAAATTGACGTCGTCGCATATGCAGGCCATCACAGCGGCCTGGAACGTGCGGCTCTGCCATCCGAGCCCCTGTCTGTCCTTTCCTTCTCCTAGATAATTCTTCAGTGCTGCCTTCCCTGCGTCAATGTACGCGTTGTACAAGGGGTCGTCTGTCAGAAGCAACCGAGCGTCAAGAGCTGCATGCAGCAGTGCACGAGACTTCGCCACATCCAGCCTCTCAGAAGTGAGGCATAACAAATACTCGAATTCTGCGCGAAGTATCCAGGCCATTTTCGCTTGTAGTGGCCACCGAGCAGCTTCGGTGATTGTTCGCTTTCTTGTGAATCCGTCGAAGATGTGCCCCACAGGCTGATCAGGAATCAAGTGGCGTGTGACTCCTGTAAATACCTCTTTATTTGGGGAGCTCTAACACTGCTGGAGGCGTTGAGGTGTTGCAATACTGTTCCCGCTTCATCAACAGACCCCCCTATGCGTCCAATTGAAAAGGGCCTCTCCCGGATCTCCTTCTGATCCAGTGACAGCTGTCATGACCCGGATGAGTCCCCTTATCCAGCAGTTATGCTTTTTAATGGCTGCTTCCCCCATATTTTGCCCCTAGCTGGTGGCTAGCTCCGACCGTTACGCTTCCGGAGGTGGGGCTCGCCTCCCGCAGCAACAAACTAAGCCGGAAATGGGAGTTAAAGAGTACCTTTGATGAATTTGTGACGAAATTAAGGAGAATGAAGGGAAAATGAACGGCAAATATCCCAAATGCTACTGCTACTACGCTCCGCTCCAACAGGTGTTCGATGCGGCTGTCGGACGCCGAAATCGGCAGTTGCCTCTCGAAGATGCCTTATATTACCATAAACACAATTTACCTCCTTCAATATTAAACATTGGACGAGGCATAGGGATTTACTAAGTGTGACTGAAAATTGTCACAATCGGCGCCTGCGTTAATGCTGACTTCGCACTCATCGTTATGCACATGCTCACCAGACCCAGTGGAATCGCCTGGAGCCCAGCGGATTCCCGTAGAACAACATAATTTAAAAAGGACTCCGTTTGCTTTAGTTTTACGAATTCCCACCTTTTGGCTCCAGCACTACAACGAAAAGGGTTAGACACCGTGGGGTGGTTCTGCGGTGGATCCTTTGCTGCGCACGGGACAACGACATACAAGGGAAACTCACAACGACTCATTGCGACCCACGGAAATGGGATCGGTACCTCTAATTTAGTAGTTAAGTGCCTGCCTGAGTATTTGGGGGAATGCAGCCTCAGATACTTTGTACCTTTCTTCCCAGCTTGCCACTTGCCACTCCGTCGGGCCAGTTAAACCAGCCTCAGCAGCAACAGCAGTTTGCCCAGGCCAGTTGTGGTTGACCCCCATCCGTTGACCCCCATCCGAGGGCTTCTTCATACCCCGTGTGGCTAGCTACCGAGTCTATGCCCAGACCGCCCAGCGCCGACGCAGAAATGGTGGACGCTCTTAATTATCATGGCATGCGTAGGCCCGCGGCATGTATCAAAAGCGCGAACTGTCGCCGCAAAGCTGATGCAATATTTAGTACAAGCTACTCGGGTAAGGCAAGGCCCTCCTCGTCTTTGTAGAGATAAGCACATGTCCAGCCAGGTGAACATAATTAACAGCGAGAACGTTTGCCAAGGGATCTCTCACTGCACTTTTTCTAATGTGTATATGTTGTTTTTTTATCGCGTTGCTTAGCCGTCAAGCTTCTTGCCTGCCGACGCGTCTGTCGGGTATCTCTCTTGGCCATTTCTCTCATCGTCTGCCTCCTCCCGTCTCCTCAGCACGATAACGCCCACACAAGACTAGGAGGTACAGAGTCTCTACAGCGGGAAAAGGAAACCCCAGCATCACCTTCTGGCATCTTATTTGCAGCGGCAGCGCTGTGCGCTGTCAACTTGTGCGTCAACGGCACTTGCTACGAGAATGGAGGGCTACAGGTATGCGTGTGCGACAAGCCATATTCCGGTGCCCTGTGTGAAGACACCATATCGATGTGCACTGATGGATGCGGGATAAAACCTAGCACAGGGATTGACTGCAGCAGCGCCCTGTGTTCCCTGGGGACCTGTCTAGACACAAATACGGAGCCTTTCTACAAATGCGACTGTGGTGACTTCTTTACCGGCAGTAATTGCGAGACCCACAACAACCCGTGCACCAATCCGGCGGCTAACCCATGTGGTGAGGGTACTTGCACCTTTTCACCGGGTAAAGGTAGCGGAACAGTAACATGCACGTGCGATTCTGACTATGAAACAGCTTTTGGGGCTGGCATGACGACTGTGAAATGGGGAAACAGTGAAGTACTCCAAAGCCCCCCTTGCACAGTTCGCAAGACGCGTGGTGTTGCGAAGCTGCACTTCACGCTTTCTTCCGGGTCCCTTGTCATTTGGTGGACTATTTTCGGTGCAGCCATTCTACTGCTCGTTTGGTGCTGCTACACTATTTTCGCCGACAGTTGTGGCCGCTGTTCCACTGCCTTAAGGGCAGCCCGAGCGGCAAAAGGCCTCTAGGGGTATGGAAGAAGCCAGCCACAAACTGCAGCATTATCTGCTACGTGGGAAGTCGTCCACAATAAACTAGAGAACTTTCATGCGAGGAGGGGGACCATCTACCGTTAGCAGTTTCACCTCAGTAGCCAGTTGCAAAAAGGTCAATCTGAATACTACACGGAATAAGAGATATAGGATGCAGTGCTAGAATCCTTCGTAGGTAGAAGTAAGCTAAGATCCTAACATGTATACAACCATGGAGGGAAGGAAGTAAAGTTGGTGTTGCTTCCAGAGCTGGTTCACGAATGCACAGTCATTGCTTTGATATTGGGTCATTAATATAGCGTTTCGTAGTCGTCGTTAAGAGACAACTTTCCGCATAATATTCGTTCTTGTATTGCGGCCACTATATTTCGGCCAGTGTACGTCAGCAGCGCATGCAGACAACGACAACATTGTGCAAGACGAAAGAGGAAACGCCTACCGCCGTTTCAAGGGCTAGGCACATACTTTTGGTAAGAACACCCAGGTAATAAGTATCATTAATGCTGTTGTGCGTTAGTTAATCCTGCGCAAACCCCGGCGAAGTTGATGCAACTGGGGCTCTCACATGCTCGGCGATGATAAGGGAGGGTGGATCACTGCGCTTCACACAGTTGCAAATATTAAACAATACACGGTATATTATAAATATCCAGCTGTATATCCAGCCATGAGACGCTAAATAGGTTGCTTTAGGATGATGGGGGCAGTGCAGATACCAATCGCTGCGTGGACAGTTTTAGGCGCTGCTGGCTCCAGTAACGCCCATTTCGAAGGCATGTTTTCCGCTTCCTCCCTGCGGTAGATTTCTTCTGTCCAATCTGTGTGAAAAGCAAGCATTTTCTGGATCCCGTGCATGCTGTTGTAGATCTACCCGTGTTCGTTTGCCAGAGGAGTTCTTGGTCACGCTAAGGCGGAAAGCAATCTCCGCATGCGCCGTCATCTCTTAGAAGAGAGTTGGTGACGCCAGCTGCGGGAACCCCCGTGACTATCCAGACGGTTTCGGCGCGGGGACCGTAATGGAGTCCTTTTTCCAGGCGGCACTGAATTCCGTCCTTGAGGCGGCAGGGGGGGGCGGCAGGAGCAGGCCGAGCAGTGCTAGCAGCACGACTAGCAACATTGGGTCAAACAGATCAAACAGGCGCAGCGGAAACTCTGGAGGGGTTTCCGGCCGCAATGGTGAAAGTGCTACGAGGTCTTCCGGCTTGACCGAGAGAGCGGCCACATCGGCTAGCTCCTCGGGGGACCCTAGTGCAGTGCAAGGCTCTCGATGCGAACAAGCCAGTGGTGCACAAGCTCAGCATAGGGGTGTCGAAGCCAGCAGAACTGGCAGCACCAGTAATGTACCTGCTGGGGGGAGAGCCAGCAGCAGCAGCAGCAGCAGCAGCAGCAGCCCTTTAAAGGGTGACAGTACCCCTGGCGGTTCTCAGGAAGCAACCAAGCATTCCCAGGTTCGGGACCGAGCAGCAGCAGACCGGTTAAAAGACCTAGGAAATGAAAGTTTTAGGCGCGGCATGTACGGCCTGGCAGCAGAGTACTATTCCAAAGCCATCGAGGTGGATGCCACGGTCGCCTCGTACTTTACAAATAGAGCTCTTTGCCATAAACGTGAAAAGCGATACCCAGAGGCCCTAGAAGATGCCGAAGCAGCTTTGGCTCTTGAGGAAGCCAACGTAAAGGGTCTCTACATCAAGGGCGATGCGCTCGTACAGTTAGGTAAAAGCTTTCCATGTACCGTTTGTTTCCGATAGAACTTTGGTTAATCAGAGCGAGGCTCATATGTTTCAGTTTTGGCTGTATCAGGCTCGCATTGAAGACTGATTACAACTATTGACTTTGCGTGTTGTCGCAGGGGACTATGACGCTGGTGTTAGTCTGCTGGAGAAGGCGCAGACAGCATCTTCTTCGCAGGCTGGGCGAGCAGCCAATGAGATTCGCCACTCACTTCTAAACGGCAAGTGCCTTGGCTGTGTAAATGAGAGTGTATAGACAGCGCAACTAATAAGAAACAACAGGCAGCGTTAGTGTGGAAGTGAGTGGGGAGGATTGTGCTACTAGAGATTGTGTGTAGAGTTTGGAGATTTTTCCCGGAGTTGATGGCTGTTGCGCTTCAGCTAAGAAACTGAGAAATGCCCGCTGGAGGAGGCAACGGTCAGTAGACAGAAAGGACCTTGAGGAGTTTCTGAAGGTATGTTGGCGTCTTTGTTGGATGTAAGGTCTATGCAGTGTATATTCCAGCTCACGATTGCATGCAGCGTGTGAGGACTGCCCTGGAGCGTATTTTTGCAGGAATGTATTGAGGTAGCGGCTCAGCAGAGACGCCTCGCTAGAGAAGAAGTTGACGGTCGGTTGGCGCAGCTAGAACATCTAGTAGCCGAGGCAGCTGAGGCGGATGCTCCCTTTGAAATACCCGACTTCCTTACGTGCAAAATATCCATGGTGACACCCACACCTCCCTCTAGGGAACAAATAGCTTTTGCCTAGCAATAATGCATGGTAGTGTTAGGATGTAAAAGCCGACTCTTCAGTGGATCATCATGAATTCATTCATCTTGTGCCCTACTTTCGGAGTTGCCTGTAGCAAATGTTCGATAGTGGTGAGAGTTCCATGCGTTCTGTTGTGTACTCTGCAGGGGTTGATGGACGAGCCAGTTGTCACGCCCAGCGGCATCACGTATGAGCATAAGCTTCTTCTGGAGCACTTGAACCGCAATGGGCCTACGGATCCGTTGACCAGGTGAGCCATTTCTTATCCGCCCTTTCATGGGGTACTCAAAAATTGGCCTGCTTCTGCAGTTGCAGACTTGGCCGCAAGCCAATCTCTTTTCCTGTTGTTTTCAGAGAGCCATGTGATCCAAAGCGGCTAGTCCCCAATTACGCGGTAAAAGAAGCAACTGCGTGGTTTCTAGAGAGGCAAGTGTGGCACCTGAACGGGCAAAATATACTTTGTGCTGTGCCACCGAGTGAGCGTTTGAGCGAATATCGAATTGGTGTCGGCCACCCGAATTTATTCTTAAGCTTATGATGACGCTGCCTTCAATGGTTTGTTCAGGTACCCTTGGGCATACGACGCGTAGCTCCGCTGGGCTTCGTCTTTGTTGGTATTTATTATTAAAGGCGGCCATATGTCGAAGGTAGTTCTGACGCTGCTCTTGTTTCAGTCCACCCGCAGGGGAGGAACAGCGCCCTCCGCCTGCGGGCACTGTACTTTTCAGCCAACGTGGTTGTCTTTGTTCTAACCCACAGTGCAGCTCCGCTGTAGTAGCAGTATCTTGCTTTTATTTATGTCGCGCCCGCCCACAACGGGTTCCACGTTTTCGGACCCTAGCGCATGGGCTAATTATGGCCCGTCGGACACGTACGAGAACTAGCGTTTGCCGATCCTTCCCAGGGTCGCAGGAAATAAACGGTACTACGGCGGAGGCTGCAGGTGCACCTATCAGTCGTTACCTGATGGCTACGATGCGAGGAGCTGGTCTCCCTGTGCACCATCCCAGCGAGCGCTTTGTAAACTACGGCGTTACAGTAGTGCAGCTACAAGCTACTGCAACTGCGGCGTCAGTTAGACAGACTGCACTCACGAATCGGGACGGCTACAGTCGATGTACAGCATGTTTCAGTCTTTGAAAGTAAATCACGGTTAGGCTTTACTGGTTGCGTGCGGCAACTCGCCGGTAGTTTTCATTTATTGAGGAATTATTTTGCGAAGGCATTCCGTACAGACTGGAGGCCCCAAAATGCAGCTCAGCCCGTCGAACCGCTGGAGAAGCTCATGTTTGCCTCACAATCGACCGTAATAACCCCGCTGCAACGTTAACTCACTATATGCGGGGTATACAGGGTCAACAGCGGTAGCAGACCCTTACAGCCAACCACAGCACTTGAGAGGACATCATACGTTCGTGTGGTTTCCCGCCGGTGGTTTTCATCTCTTAGCTCTTCGGCTTCTTCTTGGGTCTCAGCTGGCTGGTATGGCCGCACTTCTTCTTGCGGCAGTTAGTGGCCCGAGGGGGTAGGCGCGCATAGCACTTACGGCATATCTTTTTCTCGCAGTTGTACTTCGATGCCAACAGAGCCAAGGAGGGTTCAATAATGCCACCACGCAGACGAAGTACCTGAAAAATGGTCACCGGTAAGCAGGAAATCTGGCGGCATCAATGATGAATCACACCCGTAACTGACGGCTTCCGCCTAGTAGCTCTCCCCACGGGCCCAGCAGATGGCACTTGGTGGCACTGAAAGAAAGGGTAGTATGTGCAGAAACAACAGAAACACTTTGCTGGGTGCCGCGAAGTCTAAACTGCTTGTGAATATACAAAGCACATCTTCGCCATTGCTTCAGACAAGTCAGAGCAGACTATCCCTCGGAGACGTCAGTGGACTCCATACACAGCTAGGAATAACAGGTATCCCTCGTCGCGCCAGCCATATATTGGTTAAATACCCATTTCAGACGTGAGATCTGCGTGCAGCTGAGCGGTGTCTGCTCCCTTATAAGGAACAGACGGAGCACAGCTGCGCAGTGCAGTTAGTGCGGCGAGCCCTGCAATTTCCTTGTTGCTAGGGGTAAAGAAGTGAATTAAAAGCATACTAAGAACGAACCATAAAGTGCGAAAAAAAAAAAGGGAACACCACATACCAACCGTCTGGAAGCCGTCCGCAGGTGCGGCGGCCAGTGGGGATAAGCTTACCAAGTGAAGAGTGCTTTCCTTCTGAATGTTGTAGTCCGAGAGAGTTCTGCCGTCATCAAGCTGCTTTCCAGCGAAGATAAGCCGCTGCTGGTCAGGAGGAATACCCTCTTTGTCCTGGATCTTCGCCTTTACATTTTCGATAGTGTCGGAAGGCTCCACATCAAGGGTGATAGTCTTCCCCGTCAGCGTCTTCACAAAAATCTGCATCTTCGTACAATCCACTAGAAATTAGGAGAAGTCATCGAGGAT
The DNA here is from genome assembly GCA_904066265.1 of Eimeria zaria. NCBI lineage: Eukaryota > Apicomplexa > Conoidasida > Eucoccidiorida > Eimeriidae > Eimeria > Eimeria zaria. The sequence continues at coordinate 53,457 of CAJFCY010000017.1, read as the reverse complement.
CCACGCCTATAGCCTATTTCTCCGTTGTTCATATGACTCTTTCCGTTGCTTACACATGCGCATTGGCCCACTTTGGGGAGGGGGCTGGCGCGACAGCCTGCCCCGCCAGTCCCAAACGTGCATGTGCTAAGTATGCAACCTGCTGTGCGCATAAAGCGTTTCGAGCTAGTACTAATTCGTTACGGTTGCAAAGGACTTTCTAGCCAGACTTGTAACTGCTAAGTAGGCAAATACGGGCGAGCTCCGTGCTTTTTCAATGATGGTATTTGTCTGTGTGCCGCATTACCCCAACGTAAGCGGCTCCACGCTGAGTCCAAGAGAGTGTTTGAACGAAATCAAAAATATAAATAAAATATTCCATTGTTGAGCGTGCCTGAGCTTTTTGTTGGACTCCTGCGGGATGTTCCCGGTGCAGAGTTCAGCACAGGCTTCACCGCAACTTCCGTGCACGGAGGTGAAGGATGGGATTTTCTCCCTATACCGGAGTAAGGGTCTGAGTACTTCTAGGAACCAAACAGTAACTTCTTTTATGTATATCCATAGCTCCGATTACAGTATATGTGATAAATATAATGCGGCCCGTGGAAAAACGGACGCTTACGGTCCTGTAGAGCAGCAAAGGCTAGGTGTCTAGCATGCCTTACACGCAGTCGAGCCGTGCACGTAGTGCACGGCCCAACAGCTGAGAATTTGAGACGTGCGCCCTACGTGCAGTGGAGACGTGCACACCGACTGTTGCGTAGTTGCGTAGACTACCTACCAATGGAGATGGATGTGGTCAACAATTGCCTATTGAGGTAGTCCATGCAGCAAAAGGGGGCTTGGATGTGCCTAAATCTGGGGCTGCCGTGTAGCACGAGTTGCAGCAAGGTGCGCTGCAACACATGCTGGGCTTCCCCACCTCCCTGTGCATATGCAGCCGAGCGGCAGCGCTATGATTGCCTGAGCTTAGGGGGAGGAGGTTAGCTGCTTTTACGGACTCTTTTCTTATAAGTACTTGGCTTTTTAGCAGCTCACGATAGTCCTCTGATAGGATCAAGGACTCTCGTTACAGATCTGTGTACGCACGCTTCGCTGAAAACCATGCGCTGCTACCAAGTGTGACGAAACGATTCGGATTTCGAACCTATGGATATTTGGGTTGTGAACACCACACCACCTTTGAAGGGGACCAAAAGCGGTAACCGACAACAGCCAATGAATTCCACACCCAAAAAGCTGGACTGAGCGGCTCGTCTGCTTCTTTTGCAACAATCAAGGTCATACGTTTTGCGATTTTGCACAAATGAAAAGGGTAAAGGAGTTGGAGAAACAGGACTTTGAGCAGCGCCGCCAAGGGAACAAATAGAGGAAACAAACCAGGGAAACGCTCGGGCCCCCACGCAACGTGCGGCGCAGTGATGGGGCCTAAAGAAGTGAATACCGCACCAGCAGACCTCCGTCCGATAAATTCAGTGCTTATACAAGTTCGTATTAACGGTCATAACGGAGCTGCTTGCGCTACTTTTCACGGGATGCAAAGTGGACATTCTATCGGAAGCAACTGCTCGGAGGTGCAATCTGACTGTTCACTCGTTGGCGCAGCCTCTGCGACTACGTTTTGTTGATGGAAGGCAGGACAGCAGAATCGGCAAAACAATGGGTGTAAAATGTGATCCGAAGTCTGAAAAGGGTCACATTTCCATAATACGGGACTTCTATGTTGGACCAGTTCACCACAACATGATCCTAGGTATGCCGTGGGTGACCCGGTGGAGGGCGCGCATGCGCCCCCCTGATGACACTGTCGAGGCCTGCGTGCCATGAAGTACTGAGAGACTGCACCTCTCAGCACTTCCAACAACATCTACGTCCTCAACTCTGCAAGGAGGCGAGGCAGTGTCTCACGGGAAGGGGAGCAATGAGGCTCCAACGCAGCGCAGAGGGGCTGCAGGATGCGATGGAGAAATGCATGCACTCCGTCGTGATGGTCTTACCAATACCGCAGTTTTGGGGGATTCGATCCAGTTAACACCCGCGGAACAGCAGAAGTGGGCACAATTGAAGAAAGAGTTCTCAGATGTACTAAATATCAAAGAGTCACCCGCTACACGCTCAATGCATCGCATCGAACTCATCCCTGGAGCAGCCCCAAGCTTTGTTCCAAGGTACCGGCGACCCCCTCAACTTGAGGAAGAAACTGAGGGGCAAGCAGATGAATTGTTAAGCAAAGGCAAGGTTCAACAATCAACTAGCGCGTTTGGACATAACCCGGTGTTGGCAAAGAAAAAGGACGGAAGGTGGTGCATGTGCGTCGACTTCAAGCCACTCAACAAAATCACGGTAAAACAGAAGTTCCGGATGCCCAGGATCGACGAACTTCTCGATCGTTTGCAGGGTTCCGCAGTATATTCATCATCTGATTTCGCTGAGTTGTTTTTGCAGATCCCAATACATCCAGATGACAGGCACAAGACTGCGTTTCATAGCCGTACACGTAAACTAGAATATACACGTTTGCCCTTTGGGGTCGTGAGTGCACCTGCCGAACTGCAGCGAGAGGTCAACCACGACTTTCTGGGTCCAATCAATGAAGGATGGATGATAATATACATGGATGATGTGCCCTGTGTTCAGCCGCAACGCGCAAGAGCACTTACAGCATTTGCGGCGTGGTCTGCAACTGCTTCGCGAGAAGCAGTGGTTTGTGAAAGCACAGAAGTGTTCGTTTTTCATGCAAGCAATCAGCTTCTTAGGTTTTCGTGTTTCTGCAGCAGGAGTTGAACCGGATACAGCGAAGATAGAGGCGATTGGCACGTGGCCTCTACCTCTGTACAGCAGGACGGACGTACAGAAGTTTCTCGGCCTCGCCTCCTACTATCGCAACTTCATTCCTGGATTCGCTCGTATTGCTGCCCCTCCAACGGATCTACTTAAAAAGGACAAGCAACTTGTTTGGACGGACAGTGAAGAGGAAACGGCAAAAAGCCTCATCCAACACTTCCTGATTGCGGCAAACCCCTTGTTCGTAACAACCGATGGCAATGACGCAGTAGTAGGGGTAATTCTTCCTCAGCAGGCTACAGACTCGAATAAGCACCGAATAATCACCTGCAACTCACACCGTTTCACGTAAAGGCAGCAGAAATATCCCGTAGGTGAAAGGGTACTCTACGCCGTCTGGCGGGGTGTAAAAAATTGTCGACATTACTTGCACAGTACGCATTTCACCATTCAAACTGATCATCAATCCCTAACGCATCTCACGAAGAGTTTTCAGGACTACGACAATGAAAGAGTTGTCAGGTGACTTTGCCGGCTAGCGCAGTACGATTTCACTGCCAAGTATATCGAGGGTATCACCAATGTGGTCGCAGATGCCCCCTCACGACGTCCCCCGGGTCAGACACTGTGTTCTGCAACCACTCTTATATGCGAAGACTATTGTTTTCTTAATTGCGTTCTTCCTACTCATTAGATTCCCATGCAGCGACAATTCTTGCTAAGCTCAACAACGGACGACGGGTCAAGCATGACAGCAGAGACGACCACCTCTTGTTGTACCAGACGAAGCGTGGACTCCGTCGGTTATACGTTCCTGCTTCGTTTCGCACACATGTTTTGCGGGAAATGCATGATCATGATGGCGGGCCATAGCGGAGTAAAATACGACAGCAGAACGAGTGGCAAGGACCTTTTGGTGGCCTAGGATGCTTCCCTCAGCGGAGGAATACGTCCTCACTTGCCCGGAGTGTCAGCAGCATAAGCCGCGGAACACCCTCAAACCCGGCCTCCTGCAGAGTCTTCCGATTCCCGAACAAATCTGGACGGGTATCTCAATGGATTTCATAGTAGGTTTACCTTCTCTAAGAGGCTGCTACAGTATCTACGTGGTTGTGGACAGACTCAGCAAGTGTGCCCACTTCATTCCCCGTTCAAGCTCCGTTACCGCTGAGAGAGTGGCGCAGTTATTCATTAATAACGTGTGGAAGCTCCACGGGTTTCCAAAGAGTATCATAACTGACAGAGATCCGAAGTTTGTCAGCGCATTCTGGCAACAACTTACGAAACAACTAAGCATAGACCACAACATGACCACCGCGAAGCATCCGGAAGCAGGCGGCCAAACGGAGCACACCAACCGCACAACCGCACGTTGGCCCAGTATTTACGGCTATACACTCAGGAGAACTCAACTAAGTGGCTTGATTTCCTTCCTTGTGCAGAATGAGTTTATAATACAACGGTGCACTCTTCTACCCGTTGTTCTCCGGCATCTCTCGTTTACACTGAAACGCCGTTGGCTGACCCGGTCTTGGACCTGGCGGCCGGCAGCCAGCCCCGTATGAATGCGGCCTCATACTTTCGCACACAGCTGGCAGCAGCGCGGGAATGTATGAGGAAAGCACAGGAATGTCAGGCTAAAAATTACGACAAACGGCGTTCCGCGATCACTTTCAACCCAGCCGACCTGGTTCTAGTGGATTCGCACGCCCTCCGTAGCGCGCAGGGGGGCGAGCAAACGAGGAAGTTTGCTATGCGCTGGGTAAGACCGTTGGCGGTCCGTTCTCGTGTCAATGCATTCGCTTATCTTGTGGAGTTACCACAAAACTGGAAATGCCATACGATAAATGTTGGTTTTCTAAAGAAGTTCCGGGAATCTCCAAAATTTCCTCGTACCCTCCGCACTCAATGAAAGGAGCGTTACAGGGAGAGGGAGCAACTGGAGGAGACGGTGTTAGACACTCGTCTAACAACGTGCAGGTGTCAGGAAAAACGGGAGTACTTAGTTCGGTGGGTAGGTGGAAAGCATACAGAATGGATCTCTGAGGAGCAACTCCGCAAGTCTATACCTCCGGAATATCTGCGGGCGCTCCTCAGCTCAACAGCAGCCCCAGTAAGCATGGGTGTGCGGTCTATAGCTTAGATCTGGTTCATTTTTCTCTGAAGTGTTTACCCTTCCCCTACTAAGAGAGACTAATTGCTCGGCTCTCTTCCCCTACGAGGTTTCATGCTGTAACTTTTCCTCTAGGGTGATCTACGTGCCCCCCCCCCTTCCTCTATAGCTCGCTCGGTGCCGCAGCCTACACCCTCTTTAATTTTCATGGTTTCGGGCTGTATCCCGCATTTGGGGCTTCGGCCGACCGTTGTCAACGTTACACGGTGGACAGGCGCACGTGGGGCGGCTCGCCACGAAATGTCTATTACTTACGATAATAGGAAATAATAAGGCTTCTGAACCCCCCCTGTGCGCTCGAGGCTGGACCACTGGCCACTCCACTGGGCCGATAGCGACCCGAGACGGGTGTTCGTTACAGCGGGGTTGTAGACGTAGAGCGCCCCCAGGCCCTCCCCGCCATTCCCATATTTTTTATTGCATATTTTTCTTTTTCTCCCTCCTCAGTGCTCACGAGGGCGTGTGTCCTCTGCAGGCGACGGGGGCAGCTGTAGCATGCACTACGTGCAGTTGAGACGTGCCCTACGTGTAGTTGAGGCATGTACACCGACTGTTGCGTAGACTACCTACTAGCGGAGGAGGACTTGTTCAACTATTACCTATTGAGTTACTCCATGCAGCAAAAGGGGCTTGGATGTGCCTAAATATGGGGCTGCCGTGTAGCACGAGTTGCAGCGAGGTGCGCTGCAACACATGCTGAGCTGCCCCACCACCCTTGTGCATAGGCAGCCGAGAGGCAGCGCTATGGATGCCTATAGACTGGGGAAGGAGGTTAACTGCTTTTTCGGACTCTTTTCTTATAAGTAGTTGGCTTTTTCGCAGCTCACGATAGTCCATTGATAAGATCAAGGACTCTCGTTACATTTAGCATGCCATGGATGAATTTAAGGCGTGAATCTTAGTTATACGCACTTGATAATTGCCTTTACTGCTTGTATGTGCAGAAGGGTGCATACGGAAAAGGGGGACTGGTTAAACTTGCATCAAAGGATGCTTTGCAACAGTAGCTAAAGCGACGTGTTCTGATTGCCGTAACTCCAGACACCTCGGCCGCTGCTGTCAGCGCGACAGGGGAGTCGACGGCATCAGCTTCGTTATGGAATGTTTTATAGCAAGTCGTTTGATCCAGTGCTGCTGCGACAGGCTGCTGGTGCAGCGATAGGGGACATACAGCAACGGGAACCTTCTGAGGCAGCAACAGCCAGCAGCAGTGTTGGTGCCTCAGAAGATCCCCATCAGATCGAGGATTCTTGCTATGAATATTGTATCGTTGAAATTATTTTGAAGGCAGCGACAAGCTCATTTTAGACAGAACGATACCTGCGGCAAAATGTCAATTACTTCGAATCTTCCACCCGAATGTGGTTCGTTTTTGACCGGGCAGTGATTTTATAACGTACAGTACCTACGTTTAAAGCATTAAGCTAGGTATCGCACCTATATATTAGTAACACCCCACAAACTTCCCTTTCGGATTTTTCCAGAAAACTTGTTTGTGTGTGGAAGTAGCACTGGATCAGAAACAGCCGCCTGCTTAAAACAGTCGTTACTTCTGCTTGCGAGTATGTGTCTACATCTGCGGTGCAGCAAAGCAAGCCAGCAATCAGCATTATAAAGTATTTCTCAGGACTAAAGATCAATCGTGACCCTAAAAATTCGCCCCTGCAGTTAGATGACCATCAACGGCACGCGAGTGAGAATCAGACTTTGGAAAATCCATCAAGACCGTTGAGATATTGGACGGGTGAAGTAAACAGAAGTACATTTTGTTACAATCACATCACCAAAGTTTCCTTCAGAATTAAGGAAGCTGACAGTCACCAGTATGCCTCTTGACGCTCTTAAAACTACTATCACGTCTCACCGCTTCCAGGACTGCATAAAGCCAACCGATTAAATGAGAGCAGAGGCCGACAAAGTCAGTGCCACAAGTGCAACAAGAGTAGCAGGTCCGGCTGATGTGACCCCATTGGAAACTGCTGCTGCACTCTTATCCCACACTTTCTGAGTGAACCGCAACAAACGAAAGCACAGATGACACAAATATATTGAAACACCATGCACGCACCCTATAATAAGACGGCTGAATAGCTTGGGGGGACTATTGGCTTAGTTGGTTTTGCGCAGTTAATTGTTTGAAGGCTCACCTGAATGGAGCCTCGTTGTCTACCAATCCTTCTGGAGAGGTAAGGCAAATCACAGCATTAACAGTGTTAGCGTTAACCGCAGGCGTGGCGAGCCGCCTCCTACCTCCACCAACAAAGTTCCCTCTCCATTCGCTTCGGGTGCCTTTTGCTCTTCTTCATTTTTTTTTGTTGTAGTTGATGGTTGATGCACTTGTTGATGGGCACTTGACAAAAGCGCAACCGACTGTAGGGTTGGGCTTGGGATTGAAAAGAGCAACGAAAGCGACTACCTTCTCATCAGCGTATATTTTGGGCTCGGACTGGCTGTACTTCTCTGGCAATTTGTTGCCAAACAGAAAACAAGTTGCCAGAGAAGTATGTGCCGCTGCAGTGGAATATTACGCTCCTTTGTAATATTCCACTGCAGCGGCACAGCTGTCTGCGCTTCCTGCTGTTCGGAAATACGCGTACGTACCCTTTGGGGAAGTAGCGTTGGCTGCCAAGGAAGTTGGAGCCTAATGGAACCACAAAGGCAAATGCAGCGTATAGGCAACCAGTCATGTCTAGATAGTGCTTTCAGGCACGACATTACTTTCCAAATTGACGGACGGCTGGCAAAAGCGTAAAACAGCAAGCCCCAGCTGCGTGATTTTTTCGCAAACTTCAACCAAAACTGTGTCGAATCTTCCTCGCCACCGCCTTGTCGTGACAAACCCTTGCTCGTAGGCAGCAATTGAATATTGTCTGTCAAATTCGGCAGGCCAGCGGCAGCGCTGGTCTCGTTCATCTGACTCGAGCATTTGAGAGAGGCTTCTCGACATCACATACAGCAAAACGGAACCATCATTTGAGTAACGATCTCTGAAGCAAACTGTTGGCAAAATAAGCACACACAAACCGGTAAGCTGGGGTTTCAAACCCTTAGCAGAATGGAATGCCACGTACTTGCTTCTGGAGCAGCTGCCACCTGCCCGATGAGCAGGGACAAAGCAATGACAGACCCCAAAGCGGGGGAGGGCACCATGAAACTACTAGAAAAAGTGCATACAAAGCGGAGAATCAACAAAAGGGATTATGAGAGTTTCAAGAGGGTCCTTTTTCGGGTTGGTGACCCCATCGACTAGCGGTCGCGCAGAGGGTCAGGTGTGGTGTGCAGTGGTTCACAGTCAGCGAGCTCATCTGTCGATTGGTCTCACTACATGTTCTTGATTCCTATAGAAGATTCTTTTGTTCTGCTTGGTCTGTCAAATCCTCAGTGCGTCATACAATTTCAACTGGGATTGAGGCTGGTTTCAACGTTTTGCAATGGCTGCCGTTGTTGTTACTGCCCCGCCTGTAGTTCCGCATGGAGCGATGCATGTGACGGGAAGCAGCTAACGGCTAGTAAGAGTACTAAGGAGGTAATGGACACAGAAAAGATTTGTAATTAGAAAGTAGCTTTTATCGCACAATGACAATATAGCAGCATAAGCCGTTAAAGGGTGCATGCTGGAAAGGCCATTCTAACCGCGCCGGCGGCGATGGCTCAAGCGGTGTAGTGCCGGCTGCAGCGCCGGCACTACCTGACACTGGATCTAGGTTCCAAATACTAGTAATAGTATTTGGAACCTAGATCCAGTGTTGTTTCGCGGTGAAATTAAAAAGTTCTACGGGGAACCTATAATAAGAAGCACACGAATAGTTCACTCGGCAATATTTATAAAGGCAGGGTTATTCGAGGTAAGTAGTATCTAAGCGCACCCGGCTGGCCTGCAGTAGCTAGCCACACGCAGACCCCGGGGCCGACTAGCAACTATGGCCTAGCCACGCCAGTCCCTCCCAGGGGTTCCAGGGGATTAAGGAGGATCCAACGAGGGATCCCGAAGACAGAGACGAATTTTCAGAAAAGCCCCGAAATCGTTTCTACAAATCACGTGATATTACGCTTAGTGAGCCCCTAACTATCGGCTCCGACGCTATTTAGACTAGGACCTGTTACGTAGCCTGTAGGGTCAGCGCTACAATAGGGGCCGTTCCGGGAACCCGGAACGGCCTCTATTCGCGGTGAAATTAAAAAGTTCAACGGGTTCCCCGTAGAACTTTTTAATTTCACCGCGAAACAAGGAATTTCCTTTTAAAGGGCATTCATTGACAGATTTTACACATTACAATAAAGAAAGACACGTCGATTCCTTGCTCAAATCCCGATTCCAGCCGGACTAGACACAGGGATCTCCCACACCAGGGACTGCCGACTAACACCAATCAACCATGTATCTACGCGACGGGAAAGTAGTCCAAGAGTCGCAACGACAATTGGCCAGGATGTCCGGGGTGGAAACATCTAACAGAGATGTGGCCGAGAGACTGGAGGAACCGGAGAGAGATGTCGGAACACCAGGAGCTCGCCAATCGGCGTCCAGGAGCATGGTTGTCGATCCCGAAAGACGCAAGAACCACGAGGACCGTGCACACCTGCAGCAAGAGATACCGTTTTCCAGCGAACTAACGACGAAGCCAATAGACATAGGGCAGACCCCTCCAGCGCCGCGGCCCTTAGCGTGCGAGGACGGGTCAAACATGAGATCCTTCCTTAACTTCGTGGAGCTGGAGCTCTTGGACCAGGGCATCGATACACAACGGTGGGGGGTTGAAATAAGATTTCTGACGGGTCCCGCTCTCAGTCACTGGCTATACCTACACCACACGGGAACACAGATGGCCGACTGGGAAACCGTCAAGCATCGCTTCTGCAAGCGGTTCTGTAATTTAACGCATCAAAAAATGATGCGCCAGATGGCTACCAACGTCTGGGAAGACGACCACGAAGCCTACTCCGCCCGATTCGCACACATTGTGGAACACGGACTGACAATGTCACAAGATCTACTAGTAACACTCTACCTGGCAAACCTGCCCCGAGGAACGCAGTAGAGAGTTAACTAACGGAGGTAGGATAAAGTTCAAGTCCTGGGAAGACGCGGGCGCAGAGCTGGCCCGCTCGGAAGGCACTTGGAAAATCATAGGCGATGAGTTGCGTCGAGGCCGCCAAATGATGGCGGACGCTCTGCGAAGAAAGTTGGACGAAGAACAACAACAGCGTAGGAGCGATCCGCGACAGGATCCTGAGCGAAGGAGCCGCGTACGGCAAGACCCGCCGCTAAAGAGCAGTCCGCGGCAGGACCCGGTACGAAAGGGGACTTGGCGGGACAACCCCATGGAATCGCGCTTCTACGAGTGCCGAGGGAAGGGCTACCTGGGTAGAGACTGTCCACTCCGCAATGGTGCGCCCAGACGACAGGGAGAAACGTGCTCCAGGTGAGCGGGGCGCGATCATTACGTCGCGCAGTGTGCGACCCCGAGGGAGACCCCTCGTCAGGAGGGGCGTTTCTCCTCGAAGGCTCCTCCACAAGACGCCGGCACTGCACTGAGATCGAGCGAACGCCCAAACGAGAGCGCCTAGGCGTTGCGGGAGACAAGCGTGCTAGGCGGATGACGTCCCATGATGGCAACGTGTGCTCGGTGGCCACCGGGCTTAACGTCATCTCAGTCTCCTCTCACTGGCGTCGACGGCGCGAGCGATCCCCGTCGGCGGACCCTACCTCAACGGACGAGCAACGGAGCGCTCCCGGAGAGACCAATACTGACGATAACTCGGAGGCCCCAACGGCGGGGGAGCCGGCCGTGCGTATTCGGGACAACGGCGACTAGCCTGAGTCGGACTCTTCGTACCGTGGACGCCCGGGAGAGAAGGGCACGGATCGACAGCTCGCCGATGGCGTGGCGAACTCGCTGGCGGACTCGCTTTGGTGAAGAGAAGGAGCGACCTCGGACCCTGCCTCTACCCGCCACGGTCTCTTGTGCGGTGTGGGTAAGACAGCGGTGTTGGGGCTCGAGATCGCTGGACACGCATGTGAAGGGCTCCTAGACACGGGGGCGTCGCGTAGTTTTATCCGCCCGCTACAGTCGAGCGGCTGGGGCTAAAGGTACGCCCCCTACCTAAACCGTGCACGTTCACAGTCGCCAACGGCGAGACCCTCCGCATAGACCGTACCGTGCCTCGCTTGGCCATGCTGTGCGGAGGGGAGTGCCTCATGGGAGATTTCCTGGTAGGACCGGTTCCCTACGACGTTATACTTGGATTAGACTGGCTCGTTAAGCATACTGCGGCATGGGACATTCAGTCAGACAAACTCCGTACTTACTTTAACGGCCGATGGTGTGAATTGCCAGTTCAAAGGAAAAGCGACGAACCCACAACGGTTCCCGGGGACACACCAAGGAGTCCCGCAGACTCCGCCTACGATGCCCTTACAAAGCAGGTGTCTCGTATGTCGCCGGAGGAGGCAGCCACGCTATTTTGCCCACCGCCCAAGCGCTGGAAGCCTCGGCCTCGGGCGAGCAAATGAGTGCGTATTAAGGACCTGGTGCAGGAAGCGAAGAAGCATACCGATGGCCTGCAGCGTGCTCTCGACGGGTTGCACTGTATCGCAACCCTGCCAGCAATAGAGACCTCCCAGGTGAGGTGTCTTCCCATGGAGCGACAGGGCCCTCTCATGCGTGTTATATTGGAGCATCGTCAGCCAAGAACTAAGGTGCAGGAAACTCTATCCGCAGTCGTCGCCGCACCTGATGAAACAGGCTCAGAAGAATCCCCATGGCCCACGGCAAAGCTAGCTTACACGGAGTTTGATGCTTGATCCCAAGGCCCTGACGCCCTTCGACTACCTCCCCAGACACTCACAGTCCTGCAGCAGCACAGACTATTATTCCCCAATTGTCTACCTGACGGGCTGCCCCCTAAGCGACCCTTCGAGCATCGAATCCTCCTACTGCCAGGGAAACTGCCTGCCAAGGCCCCAACCTACAAAATGCCCCCCGATCAACTGGCTTACCATACAGAGGAGATAGCTCGACTGAGTGCCAAGGGCTGGATTGGGCCCACTTACTCACCGATCTGCGCCCCAACCATTATGGTGGGCAAGCGTGATGACGGATCCGGCAAACGCGAAATGCGCATGGTAGTAAACTACCAAGCACTAAACGCTCTTACTATTGCCCCCGATTTTCCCATGCCGACGGTGCAGACTATTCTGGAGATGCTGGGAGGAGCACAATACTTTTCCGCCTTAGATCTTGAAGCGGGCTTCCATCAAATCAGGATGGCAAGAGAAGACCGCTGGAAGACCGCCTTTTGTTCCATACAGGGCCTCTTCGAATACAACGTCATGCCCTTTGGCCTCAAGGGCGCGTCTGCGAGCTTCCAAGCTAATATCAATGCTTATCTTCAGCCGCTCCTCAGTCACGGAGTTGTGGCATATTTGGATGATGTGCTAGTATACAGTGACACCCTGGAAGCTCGTGTCTCTCTACTCCGCCAAGTCCTCAGCATTTTTCTGGTGCATCAGTTATACCCCAAGCTTTCGAAGTGCAGGTTCGCGCAGCGAGAACTTACCTATTTGGGGCATACCATCGGGGCGCAGGGCATCAAGCCCTCTGGGGACAAAGGGGAAGCGATTCTATCCTGGCCGGACGTGTTGGTTAATGACACTCAGGTACGGCAGTTCCTGGGCACAGTAAATTATTGCCGCATGTTTATGGGACCGCGTTACGCAGACATTGCACGCCGCTTAGTTGAAGTTACCCGAAAAGGGAGGCTCTTCGCTTGGGAACCATCACATACAGAAGCTGTGCGCCAACTTAAGAAGCTTCTCGCATAATACACCACCCTGCAGTTTCCCGATACCGCCAAGCCATTTTCCCTATATACCGACGCCTCCGGGTACGCGATAGGCGCTGTCCTGGAACAGGATAGCCGTCCTGTGGGCTTCCTGAGTCAAGTGATGAGTCCGACGCAGCAGCGATATTCCATCTATGACCAGGAACTTCTCGCGCTCATCACGGCCCTCGACAAGTGGCGGCACATGCTTCGCATGGCAAAGGTCACTGCGTACACGGATCATCAAACATTAACGTACTTGCAGCAGCTTACTACGCGCAAGCCTTTGCGGGGGCACAGCACGATGGCTCGACTTCCTAGCGGAGTTCCAAGACCTCACAATCTCCTACCTCCAAGGCGCCCGTAACCAAGTTGCTGATGCCTTATCCAGACATCCTCGGCTTGCTTCCCCTGCAGATGTTTCCGCGCGCCCCTCTCTACGCATCTCCCTGTCCACTCTCCAGCTCGCTGCCTTGCATCCCGGCGGCGACGACTCTCTCCCAGCTAGATATTATACACGGCGGTGACCAAGAGACGACAGTTCGGAGGCGGGGCTCCGTCCGCGACGCGCTGTTTCTGTGCCCTTTCCCCCAACCACCCCAGCAGAGACCTCAGCGCGCAACACATCGATCGGGTCCGTACCGCAGGCGCCCTGCCCTTCACACACCTCAGCGTCGGGTTCCACGCTTGAATCCTCGTCCGATAACGCACAGCAGCCCGACAAGCCACCCTTACAAGAGGACAGCGAAGCCGCTCCTCCTCGTTCTCCCGGCGGCGTCCCCGTCTCCTCTGATAGGGACATCCTGACCCCTCAGAAGTGGGAGTCTGCCTATCCTCGTTGCCCACTCTTCCGGGAGGCCTTCCACTCCGCCCGACAGGGCACCGGCGAGGGAGTTCCTCACGAGCTTCAAGGACGGAGATACACCTTTCGTTTTAACAGCCCTTATCTCCACATCTGTATACATGGCCTTTGGCGCATCTGCGTTGCCACCCTCCCGGAGTTCCTCTCCCACGTTCTATACAGGCACCACGACCACATCACCTCCTGCCATCGGGGCCAGAAGAAGACCTTCCTGGCCCTCAGCAGAATCTACTACTGGCCAGGTATGCGCTCTTACACAAACGCCTACGTTGAATCATGCATGCACTGCCGAACGCCAAAGACCCTCTCCCGGAAGCCCGCGGGTCTCCTTCAACCCCTCCTCATCCCATCTCGCCGGTGGAGCCACGTCAGCCTAGATTTCATAACCGACATACCGCCTATCCCACGGGGGAATGACAGCATCTTGGTCATCGTCGACTCCTTAAGCAAGATGGCCCACTTCGTCCCGACAAAGAAGACAGCTACCACAGCAGATACAGTCGAACTCCGCCAGCTTTGCGATCGGGCTCAGAGTCATATCCTGAAAGAGAAATGACAGCAGAAGCGGTACGCCGACACCCACCGCAGGGACGTTACGTACGCACCTGGAGACCTCGTATGGATCAGCAGCTGCAACCTCTCGGGTCTTAACCATTGCTCCAAGTTCGAACCACGTTTTCGCGGCCCCTTCCCCATCACAGCCAAGATCGGCCAAGTCGCCTACCGCGTGGCCCTTCCCCCTACTTACACTTGTCATGACGTCTTTCACGTGTCCCAATTGGTCCCGTATCGTCCTCGAGACCCCCGCATGACCTCTAAGGAAGCTGCTGTCGGCTGGCTCCCGGTCGCAGATGGCGAAGGCCGGCCCACAGACGTCTACGAAGTGGACTACATCATGGCCCAGCGAGGTGCGGGCCCCTCCACCCAATACCACGTTAAATGGCGGGGAGCCCCCGAAGACCGCTCTACATGGGAACCGGCTAGCAATCTCACGAATAGCCCTGCCCTTCTTCGGGCCTGGCGTCGCCACCACCGTAAGGCCCAACGGAAGCGGACAGAGAACCACGCCGCCCTCCCTCCCTCGGTCCGCTCCACGCCCCCGTGTTGAGGAGCCCTTCACATGCATGCCCAGCGATCTCGAGCTTCAACACCGCATATTTACCGACCCCACACAAGAGACCGTGGCAAGCGAAGGCAGGGTCCGATGACAGTCCTCCTCTCCACCAGAGCGAGTCCGCCAGCGAGGCCGCCATGCCGTCGGCGGCCGGTTTGTCCGTCCCCTTTTTCCCGGGCTGTTCGCGGTACGTGGGGTCCGACCCCAGCTGATCGTCGTTATCCCGAGGGCACGCAGCCAGCCCCGTCGCCGTTGGGGCCACGGAGGCCGTCGGCGCCACTGAGGAATCGTCGATATTGGTCGTTTCGGTCGGCTCCCCCGCCGTCGCTGCCGCCGAATTGGGGTCAGTATGAGTTGCCCTGAGGGCGCTCCGCTGTCCGTCAGTCGAGGGTGGGTCCGCCGACAGGGGTCGCTGCCGCCGTCGACGCCAATGATGGGAGACTGTGATGTCATTCGGCCCGGTAGCCACCGAGCACAGGTTGCCGTCGTAAGGCACCGTCCGCCTAGTGCGTTCGTCTCCCGCAACGCCTAGGCGCTCTCGTTTGGGCGCTCGCTCGGTCTCGGTGCGGTGCTGGCGTCTTGCGGGGAAGCCCGCGAGGAGGAACGTCCCTCCCGACGAGGTGTCTCCCTCGGGGTCGCACAATACGCGGCGTAATGGTCGCGCCCCGCGCACCTGGAGCACGTTTCTCTTTGTCGTCTGGGAGCCCCACGGAGTGGGCAGTCTCTGCCCAGGTGCCCCTTGCAGCGGCACTCGTAGCAGCGCGCATCCGTGCGCGCATCCGTGGGGTTATCTCGCCCAGTCCCCTTCCGAACCGGGTCCCGCCGCGGACCGTTCCTTGGCATCGGGTCTGGTCTTGCACGGCTCCTTAGCACTGAGTTGTGTCTCGGTTCACTCTTACGTGGTGACTCCGGTGATGACTCCTCTTCGTCCGAATCGTAGTTGAGAGCGTCTTTCAGCTGCTGGCGGCTTCGACGCATCTCATCGCGCGAGACCTTCCGAAGTCCTTCCGTGAGAGCCAGCTGTGCGGCTGCATCTTCCCAGGTCTTGAACTTTATCCTACCTCCGTTGGTTAACTCTTTACCGCGGTCCTCGGGTAGGTTGGCCAGATAGTATCCCACTAGTTTCTCTTGCGACATAGTCAGCCCTTGTTCCACAATGCGTGCGAACCGGGCGGAGTAGGCTTCATGATCCCCTTTCCAGACATTGACGGCCATCTTTCGCATCATTCCTCGATATGATAGATTGCAGAACCGCCTGCAAAAGCAATGTTTAACGGTGTCCCAGTCATCCATCGGCGTTCCTGAATGGTGCAGGTACATCCAGTGACTAAGAGCGGGGCCCGTCAGGAATCTTCTCATTTGGATTCCCCACCGCCAAGTATCGATATTCTCATCCAGGAACTCCAACTCCAGGAGGTTAATGAAGGATATCATATTCGACCAGTCCTCACGCGCCATGGGTCGTGGCGGTGAGGATTTACGCCTTTTGCCTGTGTGCCTCGTCGTCGGTTCGTTGGAAGACGGTGTCTTTCGCCGTGGGTGGGGGCGGTCCTCGCTATGCTCGCGTCTGTCGGGCTCGGCAACTCCGCCTCCGGATGCCGATCGGCGAGCACCTGGTGTTCCGGCATCCCTCTCAGACTCCTGTAATCGCTCGGCAGCGTCTCTGTGGGGTGTTTCCTCCTCAGACGACCTGGTCGATTGTCGTTGCTTCTCTCGAATTAGTTTCCCGCCGCGTAGATACATGGTTGACAGGTGCTAGTCGGCTGTCCCTGGTGTCGGAGTCTCTAGTGTTTAGTCTGGCTGGAATCGGGATTTGAGCGAAGAATCAGCTTGTCTTGCTGTATTTTTAGGGTTTAGGGTGCATATTTCTTACCTCTCCTACTATTTTGTTTGAGATTTCTTACCAGAATTCAACTAATACATTACAAAATATAATATTTTGGATATTGAGGCTCACAAAGGCATCCGACGCACGGAAAATACCCCCACTGAACCTCTGGGCGCCACAGTCTCCTTCCGTTCTATGGCACTGCAACACTCCGGTGTGGTCCAGAGACTGAAATCGAAGGCCTTTTGTGCTTTTACAAGTTTAAAAGCCGTCCACCTAGGTGTTAGCAAGTGTGTTACGATACTCGCTGCCACCCGTCCTGTGGCACCCTTCTAGCCAGTCAGCTCACTGAACGCTTCAGTTTGCCATCCAGACAGAATGCATGAATTTCTCAGCGACTTCTCTAAGTAGAAAGGCCTTCAGGCATATGTAAGCAAGCGGCTTACGATGCTTCCTTCAGATTCTTCGGCATCGTGACGCCTTGAGAGCATGGCTTGTATGTGCTTCCGAAATGAGCAGTATAAGGGCCTCCCCTTCAATCATAAATGCCCCAAAGCCCGTCTCAATACACAAATACACGTCGAAACGGGCTTTTCGGAACATCATCGAAAGGGTTGCCTTCGGTGCCAGGTTCTACTGAGGTTGCAGTCTTTGTCATCGTGAAACGATCGCCAGTTTATGTGCACGCCGCTTCTAGTAGATAAGGGGGGGGAGCGCCTCTACTAGTCTACTGGAACGGACAAAAATTTGTCCCCCTTCGTGAATCTTATTATCTTAACCTCCTCGAGATGCATACAGTGTTCTACACTGCCTTGGGGAATGCCTCATCTGGGTGAAGGCGTCCAAATGGCAGGAAGGTATCCAACTTGTGGGGATGAAGCACTCCAAGTGCCGACGTCAAAGGTAAGCACCTGCGCTTGCGCGAAAGAGTCGCATAGGATCACAAGTTACAACGTGCCGAACTGAGCAGGCAGCAGGGGCAGACACCGCGGGGACTCTCGTGCTAGATACCCTACATCTGTATAACCTCACGAGGTTTCCCCGACAGTTGCACGCCCCTCTCGAGCCTCTTTGAAATTCTGCCAATAGGTACACTAGAGCTAAAGCGAGCTACTGCAACATGCAGAGTGCTGCTGACTCAATGCCCTACGAATGAAGAGGAGGTGCCAAGATACATCTGCGTTGGCATTCATTCCGCTGTATGTTGATAATGATGAGCCTGTCTTCCATGCGCTTCTTTATAAGCTGGTGTTTAGGAGAAGCAATGCAACCCCTCGTATTCCTTTTCTCTGCTAAGTAGGCAGACTGTAGAGAGGAGATGAAACATTGTCCTCAATAACTGGTAAACTTAACAAATCTAAGAAAAGTGAAGAAGTAACCCGCAAACCCAAGCGTAAACAGGCAGGACAGGAAGCGCAGCTGGATGACGAAGTGTTACTCACCGTATCTGACGCGGTATTAACGCGTATATCCTGACAACCTCAAGAGGACGAAAGCCACGGGAATTCTCAGAAGGCAGTACACAAGCAGCGAGCCGGGAGCCTGCTTCTCCTTCTTACTGGTTCGAAAGCTAGCGCGGCACCCCCGTTATTGCACTCAGTAGAGACGAAACACTGACGTTCATTGCTCGTCTCCTTGCAACGATGCCTTTGAGATGGCCAGGCAAGCCACTACTCTGATGGTGCCCCGTGCTTTGGAATAGCCGCTTTCAACAGGCTGAGTTAAACTTTGGGTTCGTTCCTGCTCCTTGATAATCTCTCCGATCTAATACTACAGGCGGATTTTAAAGGCTGAGATAGGTGTACTGGCCAAGCGCGCTGCTGGTAGCCAGGCTTGTCGCAACAATATGCCGATTCAATGGACACTCAAACAAATGACAAAGCGGCATCGTTTGCCGCAGCTTTCACTCCTCAGCCAGTGTACTATTGTCAGAGTGAGGAGCAGCTTTCCACGATTCGAGTGTAGCGGCAAGGCTGCGAAAGCCTTCTGCAACGAGGAGATAAGTGTAGGCGACCATTACAGTGGTATTATGAGCTCCCTCAGTTACAGAAGGCGGACGCGAATAATGGCTTAATCACGTGCAGCTTTTGCGCGTCTTCAACGCATGAGGACCCAGACAGCTTATCGGATGTACCAAGCAGCATGTCCTACCTGGGCCATTTGCTCCCATACTTGCTCATAGAAGTCCTTCATTCAATTCATTGATCGACTGAAGGAACATCGAAGCCGCATAATGAGCTGGGCTTGTCCCTCCATTGGGCAAGTCCATTCTCATTTTCATTAATTCCCATAACATGGCTGCGTCCCTGTCATCGTTCTTTAGTGCATGACAGTCCATGAAAGCTTTCAATGCATCACATTTCACAACCGACAGTGCTTAAATGTTGGCCGTCATTCTCGATTGTGAAAAGTAACAGTTGAAGCCATAATTAAGCATAAAAAAGAGCATACTTCCACCGAACAACGTTCCCACCAGCAGGGAACACACATATCCCAAACAGGTGGCTCTGTTGGTCTACAGAATGCTTGGGGATATATGCCTTTTCGAACTTCCAACTGAAGGCCAGCCGCGCGAGCCAAACACACACAAGTGCAAGTAGTACAAATGTAATGCAGGAGGCATAAAAGCTAGCAATAACTAGACAAAGTGTAGAACGCAAAATCATTTTACAGTATGATTATATTTACGGGCACTTCTTCGTAACCAGAATATATCACAAAATAAGGTACCACTCGAGAAAATACATTCCAACCCATGGTAATGCACAACCTTAAAGTCTTGTAATGATCACAAAAAATAATTGACACTGTAATCCATGTTACCTGCTTCTGATTAGCTGACAAGACCGGTTTATTCAAGGTGTGTTGATACACGGCATAAGAACTCCGTAAGCACACATTTTATGTAGGCCATTACCAAGTGCCGAATTTTCGCGCTGCTCAAAAATTGTGGTCACAGCCGGACGGCCACGACTCGTACTGCGGAAAAGTGATCCCGCAGCGAGAATAACTGGAGATAATAACATTCTGAGTGAAATCGCCTGCAACGCCGAGAATGCAACCTTATGTTCTCACTCTCTATTCGTTAGGCAAAAAAAAAGGGCACCCAACAGCGGCACTCAAGTAACAGTTTGCCACTTAAGGACTCTAGAAATGTGGAAAGGAAAAGGGACTGTCGCACCAGGTACAAAGAAATCCTCAGTAGCTTCAGGAGAAGGCGCAGAGTAGGCACCCTTGGAACTGCTGCACCTCTTAGAGATCTTGAGAACCAATGCACTTATGTAGGAACCCCTCCCTCCTCTCCCTTGGTGAACGCTGCAACACGGTAGGTTAGAGGATATCCTGCGATGCTGCAATGCCTCTGTGGCCAGATGAATTCAGGAGGAGCAAGCCAGTGCAGCGCGTGAAGACCCGGGGTCGGGGCCAGTCTGTAAGACGCAATCCCGCTGAGGTATTCTTGTCTTATCCCAAGTGTCCAGGATGCAGTGCGAATACGCAGAATTTTGATAGACTAAACGGCCATTCAGAAAACGAACTGAGCTTGATATCTTCCAACATGGTTTTGCAGCGAATCTACAAGATCGCGGCTGGGGAAGCGATTGGGTAACTAGCACTTAGGGCTGATGCCCGAGAAGAAGGGACGCACCTGCAACAGAAGAAGGTGAAGAAACATCTTTTACCGCTACAGCGCATACGGCAAAACCTACAACGAAAAGTGGCGGGTGACAAGATCACTCTGAATAATGGAGCAGCCGCGTCTGAAACCGTCTGTAAGCGCCTCGTGCCAACGGTTCCTTCGGTGCAGCAACCGGCAACAAGCGGCCAAAGCATGCGTTCCGGTGCGCAAAGTATGTCACGATCAAGACTGCACCTAAGAAGATGTGGCTCTCGCCTCACATTTTTGATGACGGATTCCTCACTTTTTTGATAACGGATTCCTCCGTAAAAGCACACGCGTATTCCACATTGAGCGCCTACGGTTGGCAGCCTTCGATATAAGGGCGTCAATGCTGCGAATCTGCACTAGCTCTGTGCATATTCTGCAGAAAATGCCATTTTAGAACGCTGTAAAGCGGCACTACCCTGATGCAACAACCACAGCGGCATAGCCACAACAGGCAAAATGAGCTGCTAGCGGCACCAGGTGCAGTAGGGTCATGAGTCGCGCTGCGGCAACGCAGGTCAATAGCGCCAGAAGCTGCTATAGGTATTTCTTCCAAAGAAGTCCCCACAGTACTCATGAGCCCTCTTTAACTATCTACCCCAGAATGGTCGGTGTGCAGTTATCCGTATCCTTATCGCATGCACCTGCCGGGCCTCAGCCTTCTCCCAGAGATCTTTATACCCCTGCAGATATTCTCCATATTTGTACGAGTTAAGGTATTCTACCTATCTAAACAGCACGTTTAGTGTAAATAACCATAGAACCATGTTGGAAAGCAGTGCTGCAGCGTACTGGTTGCACGAGTCAGCGAAGGGGTCATCTTCTCATCCTTAGCAGCCAGAAACCCATATGTGAGCATACCGTCCAAAGGTTGGTGAATTGCTGGAGAAAGTATGAAGTTGAGCAGCAGCTGGGGCCGCCTGTGTCACACAAAGAACCCCAACGCATCAGCTTTTCTACGTGGAGGCTGACGCTTCCACCAATTACAGCGCGAGTGTCTGCACTACTCAATATCCACAAGCATCCCTCACTAGGCATGTCTTCAGCAAGCGCCGCTGCAGCTGTTGTTGCTGCACTCACTCGTATGACCAGTGCACTGTGTGCATGCTCGAAGATGTTCAATGAACGGACGACCTTAAGCAACAAGGTTTAATTCCTGGAGCTTGCATGTGTGATCAAACCCAAGGTATCGCCAGGCTTTTCCCGCGGAGAGATATGCGTTTGCTCTTGTTGCTGTGCGAGTCATGCTGTCGCTTACGTGCGGCTTCCGTACGTGTCGCGTGTGGGAAAACAACTTAGCAAGTGGATAGTCTAATACTGAAGCTTCTGGTGAAACTTCTGCTGATCGAGGGCTCAGGTCTTGTGTAACCCCATTTATTGCCTCCGAAGAAAACTGTTCCTGGCTCCTCCACACCGAAAAAAGACAGTAGCCTCATCTTGAGCACTAAGAAGGGGCGCCTGTTGGGCATGCATGTGCTTATTCACTTATGCGCTTCTGAAAAGGCGAATTTATATAGAGCGTCCAATTTATCTGAATAGTATGGCGAAAGGGTGTGATGCCTTCTCCAGTTGTGCCTAGGGAGTTGTGAGGGGCATTTCGAGCAAAATATCTTCTTCTTAGTGGGTGCAAAGGGGCTATCTCCGTATCAAATGCTGCTGTATCTGTTTTGAGGTGTCAGAAAAGCGCAGAGCTCTTAAGAAGCTGGGTACAGGCATAACGGCAGGCAAGTGTAGTTGCTTGCAGCAGTCGCAGGGTTTACACGACTTTATTCTAGGATATCAAACAAAAATCGAATATTTGTGGCACGAAACAACAGAGAATTAGTTATGAGACACCAAAAACTAATAATGGACTTTCTGATGGTCCATGTATTCGATGCTCTTGATAACCTTGTATTCGGCTGCATCGAGATGCACAGCTAGGCTCGAGCGCGGTCGCCCACGTCGACACCGCCCCCCGCGGAACGGTGATAAAAATTGTGCAATACACGGGAGAATCATGTAGCCGAAATGGATTTCGTTTTGACTGCGGAGGGACTTTGGGTGCTTAATGGCGAAATTGGCTTCTTGTGCTGGCAGTTTCGACGGAAAACGAGATTTGACTGGAGTTGAAGGGCGTGGAGGCAGTTGCGTTTGATCACGTGCGTGGGGCCGTGACATGCATTGTGCCATTGAGCCACTGTTCACTATGCCTCAGCTCTTCTTTCAACTTTCGTTTCCTCTGTTGGGATGGATTGTGTGACCGCCCCGTCGCCGCACCCGCGGCGACGGGGAGGAGCCTTCTTTCCACGAAACATGGTTGCTCCCCAGTATGTTGCATAGGTGCATAGGTGTCTGATACGTCGCCTATCGAGATCCCGGTACTCGATGGGCTATACGCAGACAGCCGTAGCTTAGCTGTAGAATTGGCTTTGCGATACCTTGATGTGTGTATCTAGCTGCGTGTAGGCTGGCTACAGAGGTCGAACAGGGCGTTCGTGAGCTGTAATATGGTGTTACTACACGCAGATGGGATGTGGATGTGTTTGCAAGTTGGTTCGCCTTGCAACACTAGTCGCAGCGATATGCGTTCCACCCCCATCTCAGGCCACTTCGTATCCCCCGGTTCCATCTCCACAGACCAGCGGATCTAGTCTGCCGTAGGCAAAGTTGGCGGCATGTACTCCTACCTGCGTGTTGTAGCATGCCCTAGATGCACTTGAGACATGTACTCCTATTGGTGCGCGGACTACCTACTAACGGACAAGAAAGTGCCTTACAATTGCCTGTTGAGTTGGTGCATGCAGCAGCTGCGGGCTTGGATGTGTTTATATGAGAGGGTTCCGTGCAGGTCGAGTTGCGGCGACGTGCGTTGCAACTCGTGCTGGGGCGCCTCCTCTCCCCTCACGGAGGCAACTGAGCTGACGAGCAGTGAATGTCTAGGGCCTGGGGAAGGAGGTCAGCTGCTTCTTGGGGACTGTCCCTCTTATAAATAAGTATTTGACTGTTTGCAGCTCACGACAGTCCACTAGTAAGATCAGGATTTTCGTTACAGCTCCCTTGTCTCTGGCGAGAGCTTAACTCCATTGGTAGGGTAGGTGTTCCTTCGTCGTCTGCTTCGTGATCCGTCTTGTGGCCTAGTGCCCTCTTCCGTAGATCCTGCTTGATTCCCGTTGCGTAGTTGCATTTGCGTATCTCACGCTGACGATGGAGATCTTATAAGAAAACGTGTGAGTAATGTTCGCAGTTGCGGACCCAACGTGAAAACAAGGGGTCTAATTTTATAGAAGCACAGAACAGCCTGAACTCTGTACTCTGGTGTTACTGTGCATGACGCATACGCATACCGAATAAGGCAAACTGTACATCCATACACTGAACTCCCGCGTATGTTCCCCAATTTGTCCTACAATATCAAATGATACTCTTCAAAACATATTGGGGTTCAATAGTCTTAAAAAGGAAAGCCAAGTATAATCAAATCTCCCCCTTTGTCTCAGCAGCGAGTCAGTGTCTCAACCTCAGCATCCGCCTCCGGGCCAGCCCCAACCTTGTATAGCTGCCGAGCATTCTCGACTTGGTTATCTTAATTTTCTATCTAAAGGAGTACAATTTATCTCTTTTAGTCTTGTATTTTGTTCTCTTCCAGTTAACTAGGCCTCTAGAGATTCCACTTGCCGTATTGTAGTGCCTGTGCACTACACATGGGCAGCAGCTCCATCTCCAGAGGCTGCGGGCTGACTCGATGAACGTGGATAAAAACCTATATCAAATAGTCTCCAAGTGCAAATTTTGGTTTTTTTCAATTACACGTAGGAAGATCGGGCCTTTCCTGCAACCATTCCTGCATGAGCCACCGTGCGGCTCATCCTGTGTCTTGCCAACGGCCAGTCCGTACTCACGAAACAGTGCCACTGTTGCAGGAGGTTCTCGTTATTTTTACATGTATTTCAGGTCCTGTCTTCTGGGGGTAAAGTGTATGGGCGGAAAGACCAACGGAATCAATAAAACTTACAGAAGTCCGTTGAATGTGTGTTTGTCCTTCACATGCACTTTCATGCATCCATAAAGGTGGCAGGACCGTTATCTCCTTTCTGCGCGTGTTTTGTTCGTTCCAGAGGCCTTTCGCTAGTTCCTCAAGGCGCCTTCTCAAGGGTCCCTGGCCAGTGAAGAGGGCCTCGTGCGGCCTTAGGACGACAGTCTCCGTACTACTTCTGCTCATGGGATAGCAGTATCCTCGTAAGCACTCTCAAAGGTATCTCAACAGATCCTCGGGTACCCACTACGATGGGCAGCAGCGCGCGGAATTTGCCCGGGTCCTCCACTGATGCAGCGCGTGCTCTAGAGCCTCTGTTTTACGTAGTGGCCACCCTACCTCTGAAGCAGACAAGGCAGTAGTTGATGTTTGTACTGCTTACAGTATTTTCTATGGGAGCCGTGGGTTTTGCCGTTTTTCCTTGCAGAGACATCTTTTAAGTCCGAAATGTCTCCTGGTAACAACGACTCCATATTGAGCTCTCCAACAGAAGTAACACGACGATCGCATGATCAAAACGTGGACGTGCAACAGATAGTTGCTCTCCAGTCTCCTAGCAGTTTACGGCTTCCCTTGCGCTTTCCTCCCGAGGCCTTCGCTGCCCTTCGTCTCCCCTCCCACGAGATACACCATGGTCGAAATCGTGCGGCAGTCTGCAAGGCTAACGGATGGGGGTTTAAAGACACTTATATCTACTTCCTTGACAAGACCACGCTGACGGTGACGGGCAACAGGTGCGGAAACGCAGAAAACCATAAGAAGGATCACATGCTGCATCCGTCTATTGTGTGAAATATGTCGTGCCACTGCGGCAACCAGTTGCGAACACATCCTTAATTTTGAGGACGTAGGTGGCAAAATCTACCTCTCGCCCCTTAGTGTTTAGTCATTTCAGTTTACAACGAAGAGAATGCACTTACGGTATTTTACGATGTGTTGGGCTGCAATTTGGCTCTGTTTTATTCGTCTCTTACTCCTTACACGTTTATCTGCATGTTCGTTCGTTAATTTGGGCCCTCTTTAGGTACCCACTATGCGGTCAACGGATGCAGCATTGGCAAAGGTTCACAAATTCTATCGAGGGCCTGGACCTCGAGGCGAAGTCCCTACCGAAAGAGGAAATTATCATTAGCCCCCAACGCCTTATCAACAGGGAGTTCCTCCGCGACCTCCTCTCCCAGGTGAGTGGAGCTTCACGCTTTTTCATGCTATTTAGATGGATTGCATGGATAGCCTTTTTCTGCCTTGATGGTTATCGAGTGCAACGAAATCTGTGAAGGGAACATACATTGCGTGGATTGCTTTTTGCGTGGCGCGATCGCCTCTGTTAGGTTGCCGTTTACTCCTGCCCTTTTGTCTCAAACCTCTCGAGCAGGTTTTTTCTCGTCTGTTTCCGTATTGAATTTGTGTAAAGACGAACGCTTCATGTGTTCGCGTCGGTGTGGCTCTGTGCCTGACTTGATTTGGCGCACGAAGAGCAAGCAACTGCATGCTGGCGCCCAGACGAAGCCTGAGGAGGTTTTCTGAGCTTAGTATTTAGAAGGGGAAAGATACTGCTTCGTATAGAAGAGATATAATACCGCTTGAGCACATCCTCATTTGGTGAGTGCGTAGCAACACCTTCTTGTCCTGCAGGCTCCTGGGGTGGAAGTATCTGAGGACGGATTAGAACGCCTTTACCACGGACATGGCCATACATGCGCTGAGATATTCGCCCTCAGACACGGGCAAATCGACCGTCTTCCAGATGTGGTTCTCTTCCCCAAATGCCACGAAGTGAGCCTTCCAAGTGTATAATTTTCCCCTGTTGCTATTCCCGTAGCTTCCAATCATTTCGTAAAACCTCTTACTGCAAGTTCTCCCCGGCAGCTTGTACGCTGAAAGTCCGCCATTCTCTTTGTGAAGGAATTGCAAGAAGAGCTGAGGCACATGCGTTCAGGACGTGGAGGCGATTGTTGCATGCGCAGTTCAGCACGGAGTCTGCTTAATTCCGTTTGGCGGTGGGACTTCGGTGACGTTGGGCCTGGCAGTTCCTGAAGACGAGCAGCGGATGGTGGCAACGGTCTCTCTGAGTTATATGCAAAAAATACTTTCGCTCGACAGGGACGCTCTCCTTCTTACTGTAGAAGCAGGGGCTGTCGGGGCTGTCCTTGAAGAACAACTTCGAAGCCTTGGAGTTACCCTAGGCCACGAACCGGATAGCCTGGAATTCAGCACCGTGGGTGGATGGGTAGCTACCCGTGCATCTGGTGGGGCCTTCCTGCATTCAAATGGGCATGTATCATCGTCTTAATGCGTGTTTGAGCTGCTGAATATTTGATTTTAAATGCATGATCTGGTCTTTTAACATAGTGCAGAACCCGAGGAGAACCACAGTACCAGATTTGTCTTGTATTCTGTCTGGTCATCACTTTCTCTGCGCTGAGTTTAGGCATGAAAAAGAATGCCTACGGAAACATTGAAGACCTGCTTATTGATGCAGTAGTGGTAACACCACAGGGGACTCTTAACCAGCGACTTGCCGCCCCCCGCGTCTCCAGTGGCCCATCGGTGCAGCAGCTGGTGCTGGGCAGCGAAGGCACACTGGGAATCATTACACAGGTTGTCCTCAAGGTCAAACTGCTTCCAGAGGTGGGTTTCATGGAGCAGGAGAGAATTACCGCCCCGTTATTTCCGAAAATTGCGGTTGTGTTTCTCGTGTTTTCAACCCTACGGCAGTGGTACTACCTGTCTTTATGTACTGCGCATGCCTTTCAGAAGAAAATCTACGGTTGCCTGGTATTCCCAAATTTCGAGGTTGGCGTTGCTTTTATGAGGCATGTGGCTCTCAATAAGTTGCAGCCGGCAAGTATCCGTCTCATGGACAAACGGCAGACCCAGTGTGGCGCTCTGTTCAGGGCTGCCCCTGCCGGTACGTTCTCGGCAGATGCTACTCGGCCGGCCTCGCAGGCCTGCCTACGCTATTTACATTCCAGATTTCTTCAAGATTTAATGCTTGGTTGCATTGGCGTCGTAACCTATGTGTGACCAAGCCTGCTTCTCCACTGACAGCAGCACACTGCTGACTTTGCTTTTCTCTGCTAATACGCGCAGGTGGCCTGGGGATCAGAGATGCACTAACAGATGGCATCAAGAACTTCTACCTGAATAGGATCAAGGGTTGGCAGGAGGAGGATCTCTGCGCATGCACCCTTCTATTTGAAGGATCAACGGAGGAAGTGGCTTCCCAGCAGCGGAATATTTATAAGGCAGCAAAGAGCTTTGGAGGTCTTCCAGCAGGCTCGAAAAACGGACAAAGGGGATATCAGATGACATTTCTTATTGCTTACGTTCGGTAAGCAGCGTAAAACCTCCGAGCTTAAAGCACTTAAGGTCAACGTAAGATTTGTAGCTTTACTTCCCTCGCCAACTTTCAGCTGTAGTGTGCTTCCAGTGGCCTCTACAGGGACTTCATCATGGACCACTACTGGGTATTCGAGTCATTTGAAGCCTCCATCGCATGGCCATCAGTCCTCAAATGCCGTAATTCAGTGCATAGCTACATAACGAAGGAATGCAAACGTGTAGGCATCCGCCATCCGCCCCTGGTCATGACTCGACTAACGCAGGTCTACGACGCGGGAGCTGTCCTGTACTTTTACTTTGGGTTTAACTGGGCTGGCATAGGAAACCCCATGAAGGTTCGTGCACCGTCAACTGAAATGACCATACAGTCCTCAGTGCCTAGAAATGGCTGGCGCACGTTGCATGGCACATCGCGTCCGGCGGCTGCCCTCCTACGACACTAGTGTGCAGTGTTGCACAAGGAATTGTTGACCTCTATTCGATGGGGATAACGCAGCACATCCTCTACAGTCCTACAGTAGGTGATGCAACGTAGGCCACGTCGCGGTGAAAGTATGCAGTAACAACTCGTGCACGAATGGCGGTACAAAAAAACCAACATAAAAATGCTTGTCTCCAGGTATATAAACAAATTGAAGATGGTGCACGCAAAGTCATAATGGATATTGGGGGAAGTATTTCGCATCACCACGGCATCGGCAAGCTGCGTCGGGAGTTCCTGCCTAGTGCTATTGGGGAAACAAGTAGGCCACCTCCAAAGTAGCCCATTCACAAGTACCGGTGTCTTACACATAAATCCAACTGGGTCTAGCGGTAGGCTTCGTCCACAGCATCCGGGGATGCTGGGGAGGCAACTTTGGAACACTTGTACTGCGCTACCTCTGAAATCAGGTGTGGCCGTGCTGCGTGGAGTCAAGATGTGCTTGGACCCGAAGAATATATTCGGGTGCAGAAATCTCTTCGACGTCTGAGCACGCTGCAGAATCCACGCATTCTCCATCAACGGCGAGCCGGCAACCGACCACGTAGCCAGCCATCTGATGCAGTTGTCCAAACTGTCACTACGGAGGCATTTCAAGCCCGAGCATGTGCATGATGTGCCCTTGCATTACCACATGAATATCCCGCATCCCGCCGATTGGTAGTGTTGTTTTGAGGAAGCCTGTTGTGTCAATCCCTAACGCCCATCAGCGGACTGACATGCTAACTTAATGATACAGCCTCCCGTCCGCACATGTGGCAAAAAGCTCAGTGGGCTGTCTAACCGGCTGAACCCATGTTAGACTTCCCGCAATTGGTGTTCGGCAAGCGACGTGTTTCACTGTGACTTCTCTGCATTTAGATCCAGCAGTGATCGCCAGAGGCTCCAGTTGCCGACAGGTGTTTGCTCCCTCCTCTGAATACACTGTACAATGGCTTCGAAAAGATCCTTTGTGGTGGGGAATCGTAAGCGAATTGCCGCTAGAGTTTCTTCCATGTTTACTAACGTCATGTCTCCAAATGCTTTGTAGTGCAGCTCTCGACCAGCAGCTGTGGCAGCCATCCACTGCAGTAGAGTCTTGAGCTGGTTGTCACCGCCAAATATTACGCACCCCCTGCATACGCAGTGCACAGTTCCACCACTCCATTCACGAACACCAAAAGTTCAAAGTGCCCGCCAACACTAACAGTGATGCTGGTACAATGTCCTGTACATGCTTACCATTTGCCAGTCGCGACCCCGGCCCTTTGCTGATGAATGGCATCTTCAAACGGGTCGCCCTGAAAGCCAAGGGCTGCCTTGAGGATCTCTCGCTTCATGTTTTGGGTTGAGTATTGCTCCCTCTCATTCCTAACAATCATGGCGTCAATAGCTACTACAGTCGTCTCGCGTCGTCCCATCGAATCCAAGGGCGTCCGGCCGTGAACACTCCAGTGAGAGCCAGCGGGAACGACTGGAGGGAACACCTGGAAGGTATTTTCGTAGCCTGCCCACACCGCACCCAATACACGCACGCCGCGCATCAACTAGTACACGGCTACGTATTTGCATTTCAGAGGAGTAAGGTGATACTGGATTTTATGTCGGCTCTGCAGAATGGCGACCGCTCAGCTGCTGGTAGCATCATCAGTCTGTACGCACGCAAATGCTTGATTGCCTTCTCCGCGTAGATTCTCACCTGAATAAAGCACGAAACTCTCAGCGCCCTTGACAACGACTGCCTCATCGTCTTTTAAGGCCGGTAGGAACAGCATAACCGAATGCAACTCGGGCCTTATGGCGAATATCAGTTCTTCCTGGGCAACGTGGCCTGCCCACATGCTTAGACCCCCAACATACTTGTCTGCAAAGTCAACCTGAGGGACAAAGTGCACGGAAGATTAACGTATAAACGGACGCAACTGTCGGTTCCAATACTCATGCTTTAGATGCGTAGTGCGTACACACTGATACAAACAGGAGGCCCACTTGGCTGCATGTTGTTTGCACGGTGCTTATTGGATCAAGGCATTCAGCTGACGCCCAATAAACGGCACCCAGTTGTCCCAATATTACGCACACAAAAGCCACGCACCTGTAGATCCCCATCGCTCTTTGTGATATCTCCATAAAGATCAACCGTTATTCTTGAAAGGGCAAATGGCTCAGTAATTACCTTATTGACGTCGACTTCACTTCGAGACACCTGTTCTCCCTCCGGCGCTTCAAACGTCGTAGCCTCCGGAGTATGCAAGTAAAAACTGATTAACTCGTCGGCTGGAGAAATATTTCGCGTCTTGCCCTCAAATGTAACTTCTTGGCATACGCAGGTGGTTGTGCACTTCGCCCGTGTGAAGTCACTGTCCAAGAGCATCTGCCGCCAGCAGCTGCCCATGGTCCTTTGCATGGTACTGAAGTAAATCAGAAGAGCTTTGAGCTTTGCATCCCGGTCAAAGAACCCCCGGTGGTGCATATCCAGCGCATTTAGACGCATGTCACCCCAACCGCGCAGCAACTTCCGCTGTTTCTGAGGGATTATCCCGAAGAAGCTCGCAGCCATCAAACCAAGTACTTGTACTCGTCGCAAATGCACAGAGCGGTTCGCTCTTGTCATATGTTGCAGGCCCTGCAACCAGTTACCCACACCGAAAAGGCAGCGACCCTGCAGTGTGAAGCGAAACTTCAGCACAATTCACAACCAACACTCCCCAATGAAACAAAAGGCCTTACATGTGGGAAGAGATCCGGAACATGCCGAGCAACACTCGCCAAGAATGGCAGTGTACTCCTAGTAAACTGTACATCTTGCTCCAAGTACGAAGTCAGTCGACGTATACGTAACTGTCTCCCACCACGAGAGTTTCCTGGAAAGATAAGCGCCACAAAACAATATACTAAAGTGAAAACGCTTGAGAATAGCATGAATGTCGCCAGATGATCCTCCCATCTAGAAGGCAGAAGAAGCCAAAGTGGATGCTGCGAAGCTGAAGCTTCCTTCCTACAGAGAGCACAAGAAAGACCTGCCGCACTGTGGCAACGGCTAAACATCTTCCCCCCAGTACAGTGGTCTGTCATTTCACAGTGTGATCGTAATTACCTCCCTCTCGGAGTAGAGATACAAAAAGGTCTTCAAGTTCTGATGCGGTAGAAGGAACAGAACCGCCCTCAACCAACGCAAGGATTTCTTGAATTCGCCTCCGGTGGGAGTCCTCTGCAGGCTGAAGGATTGCAGATGGGACACCTTCGAGACTCGCTGAAGGCTCCTGCGGGGCCCACGCGGCGTCCGCAAACTTAGCCAGTCCAGCCATAATAATGAACCAGAAAAAACTCACTGAGTGTTTCCGAGCATCACGCCTCAGCCCAGACAAACTCCCGCCCCCCTCCATGTCGCTTGACTTTATGGCAAACAAGGTATTAACTATAAGGAAGCGAACTTTGACGCAGACAGTCAGCAGAAGACACAATCGCCGATACTGCTACCCGACGTGGAAGAGAGTTGCTAATGAACCAACAACCGGACTCCACCAGAGAAGGCAGATAATGCTCCACCGTTAGCAGAAAGAAGGGAGAAAAAACAAAAAATGATATTAAAAACTCCCAGAAGGCATAATTCAAGCGATTAAGCACTAAAAGCCGTCCCTCTCTGCTGCCCCGCCGGAGCCAAAGGATCGCTGCATGCTTCTGTGTCGCTCATCACTTGCATCACGCGCTGAGACTCCTCAACCAGCCAGCTGGTTGTGGCCCACTAGGCCAGTTATATTAAGATTCTGTTGCTTTTGCAGACGGCAATTTTATATTCCTAGCCAGCAGCGAACAATATAACTGACGATAAATTCTACCGCCGGGCGAACCGGAGTGTCCGCCAGTGTACCAGTGGATGGCCGATTGTCCCCTCACCCACTCTCAACACAAAAATATCCAGATCCCTCTGTAGCTGAGAACCACAGCTAGATCCATAGGATAGTGTAGATCCCAACACTTCAGTTGGCCTACTTGTACGTATATAGAGTGACTGGTACGGCTTTCAGCTATGCCCCATAGAACCACTTAGCAAATACCTGACTGCTGACTGCCTTTCGCGTCTACAAAGCTATTCAACCCCTTTCTGCGAAATGAAGGGCGAACCCACGTACAAGTGTATAAAGCTATGCGATCCTGTGCGGACGCTCCCAGCAGCTTCAAACTACTGCTTCGCCGGGCTTCTGTTCGTTCCCAACTGAGAATATGCCTCTTGGGCCCACCAAAAAAAGGTAAACGCTGTGTTCAGCGTTAGTGACTCTCACGGGTCACGCGACAACACCAACAGGGTAGGTGCACCCCCTCTTCCAAAATACTACTTTCTCCACGTAAAGCGTTTATCAAGCCCAATTCATTATGCGTCTTACCTCTTTAAGTACAAACCCACTGGACATAGCAAGCGGTACGATGGGTCGGCGAACACCGTTAACTGCTCCTGTCCCTTCTGTTCAAATACCCACATCCTGGAGGCAGGGCAGGTGGCAGCTGCTTGCCTTTTGTAGAGTTTGCTATCCTCCTGACTCTAGTTGTGCCTCTGCAATCACTCGGGAGGCAAACTGCTTAATCGTCCGCACCACAAAAAAGCACAAACAAATGCCGGCGCATATCGCGGTAACCTCCAAATGCTTCTTGGACACCGTGCAGAGACCAAATACGTTGACTTCTGTCCCTTGAAGCGCAAAGGACTTAGCGGCCAATGCGCTGTCGAGGCTTTGCAACTCTCCCCCAATTATTGCATACACAACGGCGAAGGGAATGCCAGTCAACGCCGTGGACAGAGCGAAAGTCGTCGCTGATATGGGAGTTGTTCCCAGAAAATAGTTGTTGAAAGTGAAAGGTAGTAGCATTCGTGTGCACAGCACAAGCTTCACAGAGTCCTTACGAAGGGCTAACTCTATCGCTTGGAGCTGCCTGCTGCGACGCACAAACCGACGGACAACAAACTGCCGCAACAAGAAACGCGATATAGCAAAGGCTAGACAGGCGGAGCCCAAACTCCCACAAAGAATGACAAGCGCAGCCAGAGGCGACGGACCCATCAAAACCCCTGCCAGCACTGAAAGCAGCGGGGCGGGGACTAGCAGTCCAGCGACGATGTAGGTAAACACGTACGTAGTTGGGCTGCTCCTTTGACACTCTACAACATGACGGAGCACATCTTTCAGAGGCAAAATCCACAAAAGCACCAAACCTATACAAGCGGCAAGTCCTGTTAGTAGAGATTGCGTCCAGCCCCATGATGACGGAGCCTCCTCCGATTCTGTGGGGGCGTCTTCGCACGCAGCAACAGTAGGCGCAACCCGTGAATGTTTTTCGAGAGTCAGAAGCTCCCCATCACAGGGAGATACGGCTGTTACATCTTCAAGGCTGCCTCTTCTTGGGGAATGCCGCTGGCTGAACAGGCGAAGAAAAACTGCCATTACCGTTGCACACTATTCGGTGCAGCAGCGGGACGAAGGGCGTCTGCAAATTTTGAAATAACGTAAGTCACGCCCATCAAATGAGGTGAACAGCGCAGATGAACAGGTGTTTAACACCCTCAACTCCTGCCTGAAGTATGCTGCAGACCGTAGTAGACCTTAGACTTCGAAAGAGAGAAGACGCAAGATATCGAGGTGGGCTAAAAAATCATCCAACAATAAGTTAATACAACTAAATAAGGAACAAACTGTCTCAGCTACCTCCAGCAATAGATTTCCTATGTAGGCGGTTTAGGGTAGCACGGCATGCAGTCGCTGGTGAGGCACAAGGGCAACGAAGAGAAGATGAGTCCCCTATTAGTAGGCTAGCAACACATTTCCTACTTTTCTGCAATACTTATCGGTGTGATTCTTTTAAGTAAGTACAGGTAGCTGGGCGGCTTCCGGTGCTGCCGAATGCGCCAGGATTCGTTGCAGCGTCTGCACGCGTGCAACGGTGCTCCTGCTCTTGGACAATTTCTCTACCTCATTGTTAGATTCCACTAAGCCTTAATGCACGCGTAATGCTCCTCCAAGCTCTCGTTATAGGAAATTATTTCAGCAGTGGTCCAGCAGGCGGCTGTAGCATGCTTTGTGCAGCACGCCCTTGCTGAAATTTGAGCGTGTGTTTCAGTTTACCTGTAAGCTGGCCACGAAGGGCGTTAGTGACTGTTAAGCAATTGTCTGCAGTCATACTGTATGCTGTAAATGACACTTCCGATTGCGTGCTTGTGTGTCTGCTTTGGGGCAAGATTTGCAGGAAGCATTGCAGAACATGGCGGGTAGTCTCCTCTTCGTAACAGTTGCAGGCCCTTGTGTTGCTGTGTCTAGGACATATGAGTACTGGACGGAATACCAGCTATTTTGGAGGGAGGTTTCATATTGAGTATTTTGACTCCATTGCAGTCCATGACATTCGTCTGCAATAGAGTCAAAGTACTCAAGATGAAGCAGCAGACGACGGTCATGGACAGTCGTCTGCTTCAACGAGAGCCCTCGATCATCCAACGGCCACCAGGAGCTGGGATCGAGCCAGAGCTCTTAGGAGAACGGTCTTTCGAGCACGTTTGTTATTGCATAGCTTGCCCTTGTGTCGCTTGCTTGAGTTTCTGCGGCTGATAAAGCCTAGACGTGAAAGCTTCAGATCCTGTCTTGGCGTATATACAACCCAGCCGTCAATACATTTAAGTATAACTCAATGACGGCGCCAAAGTTGTCGATTGTTGCATTCGAGCCCGTGCACACGTTCATGAGCTAGCTTTTCCTAATATGAGCTGCTCTTTGTGCTTTTTTATTTGCTGCTGTATTCTTTTGTTCCTCGGTTCCCTCCTCCTACGTCTGTACTGTCTTTATGTCGCTTGCATTGTCGACGGCTGGAGAAGCTCTGTAGCTCGGGTACCTATAGCAACTTTGCTGTTTGCTGTTTCCAATCTCCTCGAAGTTTATAATTAGTACTGTCTCGCAAAATCTGCGGCGGTTCTTGTTGCTCCTCTCGGGCGGAGCTGCTAAACGGGACGGCCCGGCTGTGTCAGTCTGCTGCTGCCGGAAGTCTCACTGACATGAACAATTGCGCCCCCCCATACAACAATTCTGCTCCTTCCAAGAACGTCCAGCTCGTCAACATACCGCGCCACCCCTTGCTGTTGCTGCTTTCCTTCTTGTGCTTCTTGCGGTTCTCGTATTTCTGCAGCAGCAGCATCACCACCACCACTTACAGGCGCAGGTCCTGCTCCCGTCGTTGAAGGTTGACTAAAGCTACGGAACTAATATGAGCACAAACTCAAACAACGCCATCAAGGATATAACGAGAGTCCTTTATCTTATCAGAGTACTATCGTGAGCTGCGAGAAAGCCAAATTCTTACAATAACAGAGTCCGTAAAAGCAGCTAACCTTCCCCAAAGTTTAGGTATCCAGAGTGCTGCTGCTCGGCTGCCTACGCACGGGAAGAGGAGGCAGCCCAGCACGTGTCGCAGCGCACCTCGCCACAACTTGTGCTGCATGGCATCCCCACGTGCAAACACATCCAAGCCCCCTTTTGCTGCATGTACTAACTCAATAGGAAGTTGTTGAACACTTCCTTCTCAGTTAGTAGGTAGTCTGAGCACCAGTCGGTTTACACGTCTCAACTGCACGTAGCGTATGCTACACTCGGCATATCCCATCTCACCTCAGTTTCTGATTAACAAAAACATTAAAGTCGCACCTTTACTTAGAGTGGTGTTATAACTTTTTCCCCACGCCCTCGTGCACTAGCGCTGCACCACCTCCAGCTAAGGCGTAAGTGAGCCTCTTACAGCCTATGCGCATTTGGAACACATTCACATGGAATAAATAAAACGGGAAATTTGTCATATCATTTCCTTGACTGATAACTGGGAATGCGTATTGCTTCACGCCCCAGCAAAACACTTAGTAGAAATGTGGTTACGAGGACACCGGAAGCAATAAGGGAGAAGGCAGCTACTATTTCCGTATAAAGCTCAAAAGACGCTTATTTCAAGAATGTGAAAAAGCATCGCGATGCGTTTTAGGACTCAAACACTCACCCTACATTCTATGGTGTTCTTGCACAAACGTTGTAACAAAATATAACGGAATTATCAAACCTATATACCTAATAAGCGCGTCCGGAACAAGGTTCCCTCTCCCTGTATAGTGATCCTCTAACTGCAATGAACACCCCACTCCAAAAGCGCACAAGGAGACGGCAGGTGCTATACCCCGCTTCAAGCAGCTGATGATAAAGCTGAGCTTCGATGCTGATACAGCGTTAACTGTATCACACCCCAGAACCCAACGAAAACCGAACTGAACTAACTAGCAGGTAGCCTACTCTAGTTCAACACATTTCTCGGGATGTCAATGGTAACTTCCCTGTCGTTCTAACTGCTGATGTAGGAGGAGTAAACACCAGCGCCACAAACTACAAAGACTATATGCATTACAGAGATACTGCCTCTAGCCAGCTTGTGACAGACGTGACGAATGCGCAAAAAACCTTCTTCTGTCAATTGTGTAAGTATGAATTTGGAGTGCACAGAAGGCGCATGACGGAAAACGGAGAACAGTACTCTCACCTAGGTGCGGCAGCCTCTTTCGCCTTTGCTGAGTTTGCTGTTGCGCGAGGCCCACCATTCCTAATTGAGGCCCAAAGCATCAGATTTGATTCACTTATAACGCTCTGAACATAAATGTTCGCAACTAGTGAAGGGTATTTCTGGTAATGTTGGCCGGCATCGACGAATGCCAACGTAGATCGATCTGTACCCGGTTTGCGGCAGCCGACGGCAACCATCGACGTTTCAGTGCTTTGTTCGAAAGCAGTGAGCTGGACGGGTTGGTTGCTAAAAAGTGCGAACCTTCAGGAAATTAACCATTAACTGCGTTTTCTTGGAATAAACGGAGAAGAGACGCCATGTTGGTCAACGCTGCAAGCAGCCACTGCTCAGTTGGCCCGACCGGTCGGCTGCGGCGGGTGGAGCCTGGCATGTTTGGCGCTGCTTCCGTTCCCCTCGCCACTTACCTTTAAAGGTAAGCAACTTCTCCCTCCCCGTCATATCCTACTATTTTTCCCTCCACCATTTTCTTCCCTTCTTGGCATGTGACTTTGTTGGCTTCTTCGCTCTCTACGCCTGCCGGTATCCGGCGGCGTGTAGAAAGGGATAAACAGGCCTCTGACATTATCCCTCTTGGTTTTTTGCCTCACACTTCACCCCCAAAGGACAATTTTCGACCTCAGGCTTGCCAACGGAAAGTACGTGAGCCTGGAAGGCCCTCCATACACCAGTGTACGAGGGCGATGTTAATGAAACCTAACAGTGAAGTCCCTAGTTGGCAGGGACAACAAAAGGGAGGAGAGTACGATACTGAAAAGCTCCGTCGTCTGAAAGGAGCTACCGAGACACTTAGTAAGGCTGGTGACGACACGGAAGCTCTTGAGTGGCCCAAAGTTGTCGAGGGGCGCCTGTTGTATCAAGGGGAAGTGAAGGTAGGAAATCGCATTCTACCTGTGTGCGAAGAAGCCTCCTTTACGACTCCTGCGCCAGGTGATCCCGAAGCTGTTGCTGAAGCTTTTGCAGGCGACTATGATGGCAATTTCCCCGAGACTATTCAGCACGATGTTTCCTCTCTTCTAAAAATAAAGGCTCCAGTCAAAAGCAAGACTAGCGAAAAAGAAGAAGTCAAAGCCCACCTATCCGCAACGGGGCACCTCGTTGTCTCGTCACTTCCCCAAGCAGATGAACCTGCAACTCCGGAAGGTCGGGACCTGTTCGCGCGTAAGCACAACCTTTGGGGAGTTGAATGGTAAAACACTCTCATAGTCACGCAGACTCTCGTGTACTACGCATGCAGGCTTGGCCCTACTATCACACGCTGTCGCTTCCCTGAAAAATCTGGGACGCTCGCGTTGTGTATGCTGCGTTGTTCAGCGTACGAACAGAGGCTAGCAAAGTTTATAGTTCTTATCAGTTCTCTCAGCGGCAACTGTGCTTGGTATGTAGTAGAGGATATGCGGCGTCTGCTTTACTTGCGAAACGGCAAGGTTTCAAGAAGCACTGATTTGGCTTCGCGGAAGGAAGCCTGCAGTTCTTTGGCTCGGCTCGCCTGCCTCAGAAAAAGCCTTGCTGAAGTTGAAGACGAGGGCAGGCGTTTCGCGCCCTACTCGTCTGCAGATGCCTTGCACGAGCTGGAGGCGCGTCTAGCTGGGGCCCTTGCCTACCGCTCGGCGGATGGCAAACATCCTGCAGTGTATATTCCGGTAGCCAACCTTATTCCCACCAATCTTTATCTACAGGTTACCCCCGCGGAGCTTCAACGAGCCCTTCTGAGGGTCTTCGATCGCACGTGGTCCAAACTGAGCTCCGCTTCTCGCCGTCATGCTAAAAAGATATCTCACGGTAAGCAGCAGATCGACGGGCGGATAGGACATCTTCCTTTGTAAAGGCTATTAGCTGCATTGCCCGTGTTAGTTTCCTCCACATAGGACTCTGCGCAGTTCAGTAGCACATATGTGTGAATAACAAAGGGAGCACGGGATGCCATCCGACCTTCATTGTTGACTGAGATGCTCTGTCGATGTAGACTCAGTGATGTGTGTTGCAGTGGCGGTGGTCCTGGATTTCAGCGATATGTCTCAACTAGAGCTTGCTGCTTATTCAACGCATCGTCTTTTGGGAGATATTGGGGAAGTCTTGCAAGCGTACTGCCCGTGGCTCGTATACAAGATCATCATTTTCAAGCTGAAGTTTGCTAGGGAATTCCTCTGGGAACTCTTCAGGTGAGACTAAGCACTAGATAACTACCCTTCTTGACGTTTCCATTTATTTTTTCTATTGTACATCTTTAGCATTTAGTGTACTAGTCTTGTAGTGAACTATAAGGCCCACACGACTGCTGGAGTGCAACATTTACTCGCTCGGACTTGCCTGGACCCGCAGCAGTAGTTTTCCTTGTCACCTCGTTTGTCTCATACTGTGGCGGCTCAGACCAGCGCTTCATGCGGAATGCCGCGTTGTGGCAGCAGAAGATGAAGAGGAGCTCCTTCAAGAGATCCAAGCAGATGGGTGAGCCATTCAGCATCCAGCCGGTCTCCACTGTGTGTGAGCAATCACTGTGCACCGCACAGTCTTCCGCCATCGCAGGTTTACATTATCGTTAGTACTTTGGACCCTCAAAACATTTCATGCCTGCATACCTAGAATTCACTTGAAATAATATTTTTTATGAGATGTCAGTGTTTCAAGGCAGCGCAGATATTAAAAGTATTGCACGCGCTAAAGGTATCTTGGAAGGTGCTGTTCTGCATGCTTGAACTCCATTGCAGGTTTTCTGGTTGCTCAATGCAGTGAATAGTATGCACGCATTGAATGGTCGGCATTAACTTGCTTGTTTGAACGCTCCCCCATTATTGTGTGTTTTGATCAGGACCTTCGTCCTGCATACCCTTGGAGGATTCAACGAGTGTAGCGTGCTTCGCTGTCGGCGGCCTGTTTACCGTTTGCCACAGCCTCCCCAGCCACTGGGAGTTAGCGACTGGTTCAGCAAGGATGGAACGTCAGCAAGCTTTTGGGAAGAAATGGAAAAGTTGTACGAGGAGGCGCCCGGGGCTCTGCCAGAGGAAGAGCCTGTGGACGACATCCAGATCAGGGGCCACGACGAAATCAGTGCGGCATTACCAAGGCGAATGCAAGAGGAAGGAAGGTAACTTATAGATACAGCGGCCTCTCAATGATACGTTTTGGGGGGCGGCACTTGTTCCTATATGCTATTAGGATGGTTGTCTACTACGCCGCGAAGATGATGCTGTTCAGACATTTCCTGATCAGACTCTCCTACTGTTGCATGCTTGCATTTGCAGAGAGAAAGCTCTGCAGGAGAAGGAAAAGGGGTTGAAGGAGCTTATCAACCGACAGGAATGCCTAGTACCTCACTTCAAGAGAGCGTTGAAACAGATGTTAACTGCGAGAAATGCTAGTGTAAGCCGAATCCATATGTTAAGCTTTTCGCTGTTTCCTTGGTGTCGTGATATCTGCGTAACGTGGCAACGGAAAAACGGGGTGGATGGCCTGCCGCTACTTTTCAAGTGTGTTTTTTTTCTTTTGCTCAGTCTTCTCACGTAGAATTTGAAGAAGCGCTCGCTTCACCCAATAAAGTATTAACTTATCCGTCCCTGGAAAACGTCACAAAGGCGGACGTCAAGATATGCATGTGGAGCCCACCAGCGAACGAGGAGGAGGCAGCAAAGGAAACAGCACAGACGCTCCTGAAGATATTTGAAAAGCGCAATCTGCGGACCCATTCTCTCCTGCCTCCCAATTACATGCATGCATTCGAGAGGACGACTTATCCCCTCGACTGCGTCTACGTAAGCAGAAGACTCCTGACTGACACATGAAACGGCTTCCTGCAGCCATTTAAGCATTAATACATATGGTTTCTGCTATATGTGTGTCCTCAGCATTCCAGGCCGATCTCCCCCATGGAGCCTCAGAAGATTTCCACTCCTGTCATTCCTATTCCTAGCACGGACGGTTTAGGAAGCCATGCCCCGATTAAAGAGAAGTTTACATATTCTTCCAATAAAGTTACATGGAAGGCCCTTAACTTCCTGTAATCGTTGCAGCGTTATCGCCTTCCCGTTCACTAGTTTTGGCGTGCTGTTCTTGAATCTGCATACTGTGCCTGATCCAGGTGCTCTTCGCAATTAAGGCTGTGTATGAGGTAAAACAAGTGAACCGTGTCTTGATGACACACTATTCTCCTCGTGTGTATCGGAGAATAAGCCCTTGACTTCTCCACTTCTTGCATAAACGCACCTTCAGTACATTTAAATGACTTCAGCTATCCCAATTTCGGCATTTGGGAGCAACGGCGCACTTAGGCAGTGTGCCCGTTCTTAGTGCAAGACCCACAACACAGTATTCTTCCGTATCAACTGTTGATGCCTTGGCGGCACAAACAAAGAATTTCAAGCGGTGTTGCCAAAGATACACTGCTATCAGTTGCGATACAGGGTGCTAACAAAAGTAAAATGAACGGCAGCAGGTCTTGGGGTTGAGTAGTGTAGATATTCTACTGGCAGGGAACTGTCGCGGTGAGCTGCTTTCGGCAGGAGGAAAAGGCACCTGGCGCACCTTTCTGTACATAGAACTTCATTTTCTTTGCAGTCGCAAGCCAGGAATCGAAAGTTATATTTTTGAATCCAGGTTTTGCAGCCGATTCTTCTGGCGCAGAGCACAGTTCCTCGGGAAAGGGGGCAAAAGGAAAGCGCTGCGGCCCTTCCACTGGACTAAGAAGAAAAATATCTACAGAGGTACATCGTTTCTACGTTTTTTAATGAGTTTATGTTCACTGTTCAAATGATGCTTGAGGTTGCGATTTTCAGGACAGAAAGACGGCTGGGTTTGAGCGGTAGGTCTGACGGTGATTCTCAAGGGCAGCCCATTGACGATGTTATGGGAACAATAATGATAAGCACTACCGTACCATCGGTTTGGTGCCAACTTTGTGTGAAGTATAAATACGAAAAACTGCAGTGTAATCATGCGGGGTAGCTTCTCTCTGCAGCCACAATCTGCGGGGTCGACGCCTAAGACCATTAAAGTGGTAAAACAAATTATTCCGTTGCTCCTAAAAGGAATCCGAGTTGCTAGAGGGACAGCATATGCTCAACTAGTGTTCCTAAACTCTAATTCTGCCTAGGCACGCACTGAGCATAACGAATTAGAGGAACGTGTACTGCTTTGGCAGACCGCAGCTAGCTAGCGCGGCAATTGCCCCGCGAAGCACTCCTCCGGCTTTGAGAAGCACGGCATGTCCTCCACACTATACTTTTTCTTGTTTTACGAATCCGGCCAGAAGCTTCGTGTAATGGGGTCCTTCACCGTAGCTGACAACCATGGTGAGAGTAGGAGATAAAGACTTTATCCGAATCAACTGGATTTTCGTCCAGTGTGTAGGATTCTTGAGTAGAGGGACGCAAAGACTCGGATCTCTTGGGAAGAGAACTTGAGCTGCCATGGATCGCAGCTCTCCTTCGTGCAACTCTTGCTGCAAGACAGCCCCACAAGCGAGCTTACCCATGCACCATTTAGATGCAGACAGTGGTGCTAGAGGCAATTGCTGAACATTAACTCTGTCGTCGCTACGCGCGCTGGAGTCAAACAGAGTTACAATACCCGAAATTCACGCAGATTGTCCTACAGTACAACAAGCAGGAATTTGTGTCACCGCGGGAAGAGGCCCAGACGGAAAAGGTAGGGTCAGCTGCCTTTGGACCGCCTTTGGCATATGCATTTCAAGCCAATTGCATCTCGCCAGGGTCGCTCGTTGGTCAAGACTGGAGGCTCTTGCTACAGAGGCTACGCTACATCGTGCACTGCTCTAGCAGGCCTGCGCCAGACGCCATGATTGAAACCCGCGCTGCCTGGGGGTAATGCCATTTTTTACCCTTATGCAATGGCTCACGTACATTTATTTGCGCCTTGATTTCGGAAGCAAAACTTGTTTAGTGCAACCTGGCGTGGGTTGTTCGGTGCACGGGGATCGAAGAGTGCACTCGTGTTCCTACCTGTTCGGCGCCACCAGACTGAGGGGTGCTGTACATTTGTACCCATATCGGACGTATACAACTTGAAATATCAATTTAAATTTAGTTCACGATAGGAATAACATTTATAGCTTCATTTTAGTGAGTCGATGGGCTTGTGTGCGTGCGCACGTTAGCACCCCTGAGCCACGGGGACTGTAGGCAGTTGTAGCAGAGTGTCACAAGATCCATGACCCATGAGTGCTTGATACTCGGGCTTCAAATTCACTAGATAAATTAAACAGTGCAACGAAATACAAGCAAACGCAATATTGGGGACGTAAATGTTGATAACTTGTCTTGCGCCGTTGCAGGCTGATGCCTGCAACGGCGCAAGTCGTCGTGAAATGGGAGCAGCACCACCGGTCGCGAGCGAGTTTGCAGACACCGGCGGCAGAGTGCGATGCGGGGCGAGTGTACTCCTGTAGCGATTTGCACAGGGAACTTAAGAAAAAATTATCACTAAATGGGAGCAGCTCTTCGGTTTTGTACGTGCGTTCGAATATGTGCCGCTATCTGCCATTTTTCGTCGCCTCTCTGGCGTTCGTTGTTGCAGTTAGCAGCCAGCTGCGGAGCGCTGAGGCCTCCTTGCCCGCGTCTCAGGCCTTTCTAGACCACGAAATTCAACTGAGTAGTGAAGGCATTTATGCTAGCCAGGCAAACTTGAGAGCTTCCGGAAGGAGCTTCAGAACGTCACTGGCAATCGTCTCTTTACTGGCAGCCGTTGCTGCTATGGTATTTCTCGTTTCCCAGTGCTTCAGAGTGCTCGAATCCCAACGCACTTCTACCGGCCTCAGAGTAGCTGCCCGGCGACTTGCAGGAGTGGATGATTCAGCTGAGGGAGGCGATGAAGGGTGCGTCACCTTTGGTTTCTTTGGTGGCGTCCCTGTTGGTAAGGACCCATCGGGGACACCAACGAAAGTCCTGGTTACTGTCGAAGGCGGAAAGCCTTTCCTGGAACACCCGAAAACAGGGGAAATGGTCCCTCTTATTGTACAACGTCATCCAGATCTCGGTCTGATGCTGCACGAGGCCAGTACTGGCAACGATTTGGAATGGTTGATGTACCACAATCCGGGAGAATTAAAAGACGGTGCCGGTGGTGAAGAAGGAAAGGAAGAAGAGGAGGGGAAAGATGATTCCAGCTCCAGCTCCAGTGACGAGGAGGGAGGTGACGACGACAGACCAAAGACAGCGAGGATTGTGTATAAACCCACGGTAGAAGAATGGACCCATGAAGAACACCCAGAGTTCCCTTACACAATATTCATAAGCAACATCCCATTTAAAATAGATAGCGAGACCGGAGAGATCAAAGAAGTACTGTATACAGTCATGCATGGCGAACTTGCATTCATGCACCCTAAATTTGGACAGCCAATGAAACTTCAACTCATTGAGGGCGATCTAATTGGCCCAGAGGGTTTGACGCCCCGACAAATAGTTGAAGAGATTAAGCAAGCAGGGCCAGAGTAGGGGATATCATTACTGGCGTGCACAAGTCAGTGCAAAAGTTTGATTTTTTTCCGAATCTTCTTG
Source organism: Eimeria zaria (assembly GCA_904066265.1). NCBI lineage: Eukaryota > Apicomplexa > Conoidasida > Eucoccidiorida > Eimeriidae > Eimeria > Eimeria zaria. The sequence goes on along the minus strand of CAJFCY010000017.1, from coordinate 9,303 downwards.
CGCACTAGCACAGAGCAGTCGCAAGCATCTATGAGCATGAGTTTTGAATGCTCCATTTCTCCCATTTGGACCCGCTCTTGGGGTTGTCGTTTGCCTTTTGTTGTGACAATTTGTGTTTGCTATGTGAGCAACTGGCTTTCTAAAAGCCTAATTTATTTTTAACAACTTTGAATACCTGCAAAGCTTTATAATATATGCAGTATGAGAGCAGGTTAAAGTGAGGCAGGAGAGATTCTAGTGTCAGTGAATACGGTGCACCGGAAGTGGTGAGTGGGAGGCCTGAATTGTTGCGAAGGAAATGTTGTTAGGAATATAGGAATGTAAGTTGAACCATCTCACGAACGGAACCTCGTATCGAGTGTGCTTGTTAACAGCATTATTACGTTGGACATCACACCATGAATAGTTGGAAACATTTCGCTCCGTCATAACCTGCTCGATGCTGCTATAGGATTCAGGAGAGTTCACTAGAAATGTAGAGTGAACTCCACTCTACATGTAAAATTACGGCACACCTCGTTGCAAGTATTTCGCCGCTGTCGTACACCGCAGCGTCTGATACACGTAGCCTCACGCGAAAGAGGAAGTGGAAAAACAAAAGAAAACATTTGGACAGTAGGACACAAATCGTTCAACTACTATTGCCGGCACTTGGACAACCTGGCGGTTGGCGGTTGCCGTGGGCGATGGCTCCGCAACACGTGACACACGGCGTCACGAGCTCACTGCAGCAGTGTTTGAGCGTAAGACTGCTCCAGGGTCCGCCTTTGCTCCTTGCCGCTAATAGTCAATTCTCTTGGGTTTAAAGATGTGTCCGCATTTGCCAGCCACGGTCTGTGTTGTAGCGCGTTGTATCCAGGGGTGGGAAAAATGAGAATCGCTGCTGGCTTTTGTGCTTCTGCATCATAGTACAACTCCGAACGAAATAACTGTAAAATTTCTTTACCGGGGAGGCGAACTTTCGAGAATCGGGCAAATTCGTGGGATGAGCTTCCTCTGCATCGTAGCTTCATGAAGCAGGGGTTGCCCTTATAGCTATTGAAGGCAGCTCAATCAGCCAAAATGTTGACGGAATTACTGATAGAATACAACTGCAAATGCGAAAGGGGACGTGGAAAGGTCAAACAGGCCATAGTTGAGCACCTTCCTAAGATACGGTAGCGAACAATACTGTCCCCGTCTGTCCGTACCAAGCCTTGAAACAATCTCTTGTGATTGCTTCTGGCCCTACTTTTGGATACCAAAAGTTTGCCGCATAACATCAGGAGTATCGACGCGGAGCTCCACCAAGGTTTCTTGTCTTCGAGAAGTTGTTGCATAGCATAGCCCCCCGTCATGCAAACAAGCAATCCCGACCACAATGAGCATTAAACCAACAGTGAAGCATGACCTACCTAGATCATAGTCTGCCGAAGGTATTGGCTCGAGCTTGTTCCTTGTAATCAAAATCAGCGGATGCGGTTTGCTTGGCAGTCCGGCAGGGCGTTTGCACGGTCTGTGCAACCTATTGAGTTTCGAAAGCACATGAAGGCGTTGCCGATTCGTTTTAGCGTGTTATATTAGCCTGCTCAGAATGGTCTCCTGTAATGGGCGATAATGTTGCGGTTGCAGGGAGAGGAATTCGTTGTGGTTGGACCATTGGTTTGTCGGCTGCGATTGCAGCGCTGGTCCCTGACAACATAACGGTTTTGAATAAGAACAGCCTGTCTACACGATCTACATCGATTCAGGATGAAATTCCATTTTGCACAATCTCAGTGACGGTGTCAAAGTTCCCAAAGTTGCCATAGGGTTAGGCGAAAACAAACCGCTGAACTATCGTTACAGTTGGCTGCTCGGTTCGTGTGGCCGCGGCAACGGGGCTGTGAATCTAGGGTACTCTCACACTTTTGTTCTGCCTTGAGTCGAGAAATTATATTCAACGGAAGCTTCCTCTCCAATAGTTTGGGGACCTTGGTCGAAAACCTGCCGTTTGCACACCTACGGCCATTGTTCTTGTCGGGTTTCCCGACCCGCCGTCGCCAACGGCTGGGACTTGTTCGAAATGCCATCAGCAGTATTTTCGGCGAAAGTTAAATCATCTGGCTACTTCCATCGGATGATGCATTGAATTAAAACATTATATTTAGCAGAAGTACTCACTGCGGGCCCTTATCGCGGGCCACCGCTCACCGCCACTGAGTCTTACACGGGATTAGGGAAGGCTGGAAGAAAAAGAAAAGTGGCTCAACTCGTGATCAATAGACATCTGCACTGGTACAGTCATGGCGGCGGGCTCCTCACCATTACTTCTTCAAGTAGCTCCTTGGGCACATCTTAAGGTTCCCAGCGGCCTTTCTGGGGAGCCAACGAGTAAGCTAGCCTCAACGCGTACTGATCCTGACCGAGGTGTCTACCCTGGTCAGGATAAGTCTGCTGGCAGAATAGCGGATGTCTGCAAAGGCTTCGATGGGATTTCTTCACAGCCAACAGGATTCCACAAACAAGGGCTTTGGCATTCCTTGCCAGGTGCCCTGTTGCCAGGATCAAGACCAAGGACTCGTCCCTCCTCTGGAAAGCCAAACGGATGGGTGAAGGGGAGCATTGTGCTAACTCTAGTGTTAGCTTGTTCCGTGCAGCTTGCAACCTGCGTCCGACACTGGGGAGGCGGCCAACACGAGTGGCCAGATGCCGCTGAAGTGCATTCCGACTCAATTGGAGAGCTGCATGCTGAAGCCGTCAGTCTAATGAGGCGTCAGTTTGCTCAAATGGCACGCCAGAAGGTGATGGAGGCCCAGGCAGAACCCTCTCTATCTCCCCTCCACAACTCAACTACGAAATCCTTCGCCATGTTGCAACTCGATGGATTAGCAGCAACAGCCACAGGAAGTCCATCTGCAGGGCTCCTGAGGAGCTTGGATAACTTGGGGACCGTTCTTGTGGGGGAGGCAGAAGGAGGGAGAGCTTTGGGGCTGGCGATCGAAGGGGCAGAGGATATGCGTGGGGGGCATATGAACGCTGAAGCTGCGCCATATTCATTTTTGAATTGGGGGCAGATAGGGGGGATGATGCAGAACCCAGCATTGGCACATACGGGCATGCCGGTGTACATGCCTCGCCAGGTTATTGGAACCACTATCGGTCTGGATTTTGATTCTCCTGCCACTTTTCACGGGCCGCTGTTGGTGCTGCTTATGGTCTGCATCCTTATCTTCTTTACCGTGTTCTTCCTTTGCTGCTGGATGGTCAAAAGCAAGCAAAAGCATGACAAGTTTATGGCAGAGAAACTCCCCCGCTAACCCCGCACACATGCTGACCACCACCAACACGATGTGCAACGGAAAGAAGACGAAGTAGGCAACGAACAGCAACGAACGGTAATAGGTTACCCCCCTACTGCCACTTACAGGTGATACCGCCAAAAGGTGTTAATGTACGCATTTCAAAGATGCGCAGCACGAAAGTTACCAGAGGTCCAGTGTCTGGAGGCAAGTAAAATTATAACCTCCGCAACGGAAGCCCATAGGAAACCCCGGGAGAAGTAAAACCGGAGACCAAGTGGCCCAAACTGTCCTTTGAAGGCCTTTAGTTGCGATTTATAATTGACATTTGATTGCCTTTCTTGCTGCTAAGTTGCAGGGGCCACCGCTTACTTTATGCTCTTCTTGCTACTTGGAACGAGAGGAGCGCTCAGCGTTTTGTGTTGAGCAAATATACTTTTATTTTTCGTGCGCCGAAAATCCTCGGCTCTTGACTGTTTTGGGCCCCTGGGCCCTTAGCAGTTCCTGGCGTTTCAAAACACCTTCACTGTACCGCGGGCTATGCGCACTGCACATGCCCTCTCATACAAATGCATAAAGCGACCGGTACCGTAGTCTCCACACACAACGCTGCCAATGCCCTTCAACTGTTTATAGGTTGTGCATCGCAATCAGTGCCTCTCCCAAGCTTCATCTGCATAGCGAGGTCAGTGTCACTCAAGTTGCTACTGGCCGATAGAAAAGGTGCTATAGTCCCGTTTGTTCGCCGAGTAGGACGAGGCTCTAAAAGCAGCTACACTGTTGAACATGTACTCCCCAATTAACTGGGGTGCGCATAGGATAGCTCTCGCACTGGCTGAGCAAGAGACGACTCCTTAAGGTTCGTCAAGGGCATGCAAAAGCTTCATGAGGGACAAACGGTGAAAATAATAAACGCAACCGGACAAACTGTGACAAGCTAAACTGACGCTGGGACTTCAAAGCATTCCACTCCATACTGTGCAGGCCATGATTACGGCTTTCCAAGGCAAGCATATATTCTGTCAACAGAAGAGACCCCAACAGCCATACGGGGGGTGACTTCATCCGTACAGAGGCCTCCATCTGCGTATGACTCAGCAGTGCCACCGCCTTACTGCCGAGTATGCCTCACCTGTTTGCGTCTCCTCAAACTTCACCAAAGCCTGCATTCTAATTGTTGGGACAGCATCCTTGAAGCATGGTTGAAGTGAGAAACGTCAAGCGTTGAAAAACTCTGCCCACGCACTCCGCACAAACCCGAGAGCTGCGTTACCAGCATGCGTCTGCTCGTCGTTGCTCGTATCCCCGCCCTCTCGAGGGGCCCCTGTAGCCAACACAACCTGCGCCCTGCAATTGGGGCAGGTGGCGCTGCAGCGGAGCCACGCCCTTGCGCATTCCCAGTGAAAGGCATGGCCACAGGTCAGGGTCACGGACTCTGTGCCATCTTGGAGCTGCAATGTACATACAGTGCAGCAAGGCGGCTCCAGCACCTCCCCGCCTGTTGCAGCCTCTGCTAAAGGCGAGGAGACTGCAGATTGCTCCCGCTGTTCTTCCCCCGATGTAGCAACTGCCGATACTTTTCTTGTGTTTTTTTCTGCTCCCGTACGCATGTCTCCCTGAGGACTTCGCGTGCACAAGTGGCCATACAGCCGTTGGTATTCAGAAAGGCAAAAGGGTCCTACTAGCTGCCGCTGCACTGCCGCCTCCAAACCCTCGTCGATCCCCCGAGGCCCTCCCCTCATTCCTCCAGAAGGCAGCACCCGCAGCAGTAGCTGCGGATCCAACGACTGAATAAGAAACACACAACCCAACAACAAGCATGCAGCAAGTATGCCGACTATACAGGCAACCAAAGCCAGCATCTGCGAACGCTTAGCCATTCATCTACAGTCACATGCACACCTACAAACGCAAACGTTCACACTCCAAGCCGTTACTCAAGCACACAGCCAAGCCGGAGCCGTAGTCCTAACTCTAAACCGAATCTAGTACCGAGCCATCGCACAAACCGTAATGTTGTTCTTTGCCAGAGCCCCATTCGAAACCATAAATGTTTTGAAGACAAGACACGCCAACCTGATAGCTAGCCTCGCGGATGGGGATGATGTCCCTCTCTAAACAATGACTGGCTGTAGCATATACAAGGGCCGCTGCGCACCTGCGCTGCTGCCACAATGGCGAAGGGCTGCACCCGCGCTGGCAGGCGACGGACGCGGGAAAGGGTCTCTGGCGGCAAAATATCGATGAGGGAAGGGTTCAGAGAACCTGGATTGCAAGCCACACCAGCACACGGAAGGCATATGCCCACCTAATACAAAGCCAGTGGTATACATGCAGACCACACACAATGCATAATTGCTTATTTAGGTGGCATAATAATACGCAAATCAACATCTATACGCCTTACTAGACTATAATGGAGTTAACTTATTTACGTATGTGAATAAGCAACTGTGTGCCACCGCACCCTCAAAGTGGACGACTGTCTCTGGTCCTACTCGGGCAACAGGCACAGTGGAGGGCTCCGTGGCGATGACTTTAAATTCAACGCCTCTGCAGCAGTCCCAAAAAGACAAGCTGACTGCATAGTTCGCGAGTGCTCATATGGTGGAGTGGACAAGCGAGAAAACTCTTCTGCTGCTGCCAACCGCTGGGGAGCCCTTGCTAGTGTCCGGCAGACCTGAAGGTGAATATGTCTCCCTTTCTTATCAGGCGCCAGGGCTGTTCCTTCAGAAAGGGTTGCAAATAGTCCTCAAAGAGGCGGAAGGAATAGGTCGTCGGCAGTGTATCGGCAAAGGGTACTATATGTACTCGTCTGTACTCGCCCCAAGGATCCACAGATATGTAAATAGCCTGAAACGCGCAAAACAGATTACTGTTTATTGCTCCTGTAGTTTGATATAAGAATAGTGGATAAGTAGAACCAATAAAACACGCGTACGCTGGGAAGACATTCAAGAGTAAGACAGCTATCTGCAACCTCACAGTGTCTTTCCAGACGAAGCCTGGCCCGTTGCCCGGATCTGTAGCCCAAACAACAAAAGTTAAATCTTTAATGACGAGCTTCTTCCCCGGGAACACCACCACTGCGGTGTCTCGGGAGCTACCACCATCCACTGCTGTGGCAGGCGAAGATGGTAGAAACGCTCCCCCACTCCGTGCTCGAAAGTAAGGGGCCACGAAGTCATGAAACAGTACTTTTTCAGACAAGCTCAACATCCCACCACCCTGGGGTCCTGCCTTTGGAGATTCATACCCACGCCCCCCTGCATGCTGGACACCAGAGGAAGGTGAAAAGTTGAAATTCAGCTGCAAAGTTCGCTGCTGTCGTAGCAATCGCTGCTCCTGCTCCTGTCCCTGCTGCTCCCTACCCTGCAACTGTTGCTGCTCAACGCGCAAGGATACCGCGGCGCATTCCTCAGGCCCCGCAGCATCGCTGAGACGGAATGGAATACCTCCGCCCATCGCATCTTCACCGCCCGACTGCTCTTCATCTGATCCCGATCCCCGGTCAGAATCGTCAAGCACAGCAGCAATGACTTCTTCCGCTCGGTTGTACTCCCTCGGCTGTCTCTGCCGCCTGCGCCGCCTTTCTCCAATACCGTCGGAGGCGCCCCAGTCAAAAGGAGAGCCCAACTGCCGACGAAGGTGATCCCCCTCAGCAGCTGCAGCTGGGGCTGCCGCAATGTTCTCCCTGTCGCTTCTGCTACTGCTGCTATTGCTGTAGCTGCTGTCGGATGTTCCTCCGGCTTCACCTGTTAAGCTATTGAGCCCTTGAGTGCGCTGCTCACTGCGGCCTTCAACATTGTTGTTGTTGTTGGCTGTTGTGAATTCCCCCACAACCCCCCTCTGCAGTGCCTCTGAGTACGAGGCAACGCCTGCCCTACGTGCATACGCGCTGTTTGGGTGGATGAGGGCCAATAACTGCACGCGGCGCAAAGGCTGTAAAGGACTACCGGAAGTGAATACAACTGTGGATGAAGTTATCACTCCTGAATGCGGCAGACAAGCCACGACGATGTACGTATACTCGTCGTCAGATGCGACACGTTCTGAGCTGCTGCCCGGCTCGCCGGTTTGATACTGTTGCTGCTGTTGTTGTTGATGTCGCTGGAGTTCCTGTTGCTCCTGTTGCTGTTCCTGTTGTAGCTGTCTTCCCTGTTGCTCCTGCTTATGCTGCTCCCCTTGAGCCTTCGCCTTAGTCCTAGAGGCCTTCAATTCCTTGGCTGGTCGTTTGACCTTCAGGTATAGGTACTGGCGAACTGTTTTCCCCTCCTTCATGAGCCCTGTAAGGGCAGAGAAAACCCATGCCTTTGGAGCCTCTCTAGAAACAGGAAGGAGATGAATCTTCTCTACAGCCGTCCTCTCAGCGGCTGTGCTATCGTCAGCGACATCGCGTGACTCGTGCTGGCGAACTGACGAGCGAGGCTCACTGCAGGCCTGAAAACCTGCCCTTGGAGTATGCTCTACTGTTGCTCCTCCTGTGCCCCTAGAGTGGCGATTGCTGGATGTGTCGTGCAGCTCGACAGTTTCAATGATTGCCGGCTGAGCCAGCTCTGCTGCAGAACCCAGCATCACGGTCCGCTTCGTACCTGCGGCCTCAAGAGAGATTAGGATAGGGAGGCTAAGAAAAAGTGTGGGAAAGTGACGGTTTAAACACAAGTATAGACAACGGAGAGGCGTATACAGCGACGGACACAAGCAGACAAGAAGGCAGACACTGAATGTGCGTACGCTTTACGGCCGTCACTCCTCCGCCACCCCCTCTTGTGAACAGATCAGGGGGCTGTAAGAAATAACAAAGAAGCGACCTTTTGAAGGAAAAGACACAATGGAAGGTTTGTATATATCGTACCTACTCCGTCGTCAGCCTGTAGAGTGGAGGGGCCGTCGGTGACAAGGGTTTCAAAAAAGTGTGACAAACTGGGCAAGTGATCCAATATGTACCATAGTTAACTACGTCCATAAAATACGTCAAGGTGATAGAAAAATCCGTACGTCCAAATAAGAGAGCAATGGTTGTATCGGGTCACCTAACACGCCATGGTTACTGGAAGAGGTCAACCGTCACGTATCCGACACATGCGGAGAGAAGGGCCTCCTCTTTTGAACTTGGGAATATTATGCCGGTTCTGTTCTTGACCGGAATCACCTTCTAAACTAGAACTTCTTTTTCTTTGTTGCTTCGCATGGAAGACCACGCCAAGTTACCGAGCGTGCGAGCACCGTTGCACAGAACAGACTGTGTACGATGGCCTTTACTCACGTGACGCCTGGCTTCCCCTTTCAGTTGCTCCCAGTCAAATAAGGGATAATAGAACAACTCATAAACAGCCATTGACCTGCATGACATTGAAGATGCCGCATCTCAACTCCCGTGTAACAATCGAGCTATTGGTCTGGTTAAAGTCCGTGTGTTTTCTACGTGCGTTCAGGCAGGCTTGCAGGGGGCCACGCACGTGTTTAACAGTTGCCTTCGTTGTTAGTGAGCACATCACAAGGACGCTTTGGTGTACTCTCATGATGTTTTGACTCCTGTTGTAGCTCATTTTGCGGCATTGTCTATCTGAAATTGCTGCACTTCTGCTTTGAGAGCACACTGGCTGCTGAGAGTCAATTAAGTGCTTAACAAGTATCTACAGTATTAGTGCACGGAACAAGGACAGGCTTGGTTACGTTTGTATGAGGGTTCGCCTTGCACCAGGAGTTACAGCAAGCTGTGCTGCAGCTCATAACTGGCAACTCCCTCCTCGCAACATGCCCAAGCCTTAGCGTGCTGGTGCTCAGGACTATTTGTAACTGGAGGGGAAACAGGCTGCTCTGGGATGGAATTTTTTCTTAACTATGTGAGCACCGGATTGTGTCCCAACTTGCGAGTCGTGTAGCATGACCTGGGTGATGCTGAGGCATCTACTTGTGCGTAGGCTGCTTTCTAAGTGTCAAGCATGTAACTAGCAGTTAGCTATCGTTTTAATGCACGCCACGAAGGGGCCTTGGTTGCGCCTGCATTTGGAACTGCCATGCAGCAGGAGCTGCATTGGGG
>CAJFCY010000016.1:0-69662 GCA_904066265.1 Eimeria zaria | reverse complement strand
ATATATATGTATGTGTCTGTTTATAGGAGACAGGTTCTAGGTATCCTCTCATTGTCAAGTTGGGGACGATATCTGCCGACTCAGCAGATGTCTTCTCCTACGCCCCAGACGAAGACAGCACCGTCATCGACCCGAAACTGCCTGAACACCTTGCAAGATTTGGCATTGAAACACAGCAGGTGATAACCCTTGCTGCTGCTACTGCTGCTACTGTTGCTGCTGCTGCTGCTGTTGTTCTTGTTGTTGTTGCTGCTGCTGATGGTGGCCTTATTGCTGATGTGCTGGTCCTGCTGATGTCGATGATCCTGATTATTCGGAGATAAGGCTACATAAATGGACGCTGGACTGTTGCTGCTCTTGCTATTGATGATGTTGCTGTTGTTACTTCTGTTGCTGTGCTGCCAATGTGAATATGCTGCTGGCATTGTCGGGCGTCGTGTTTCTGCTGCTGCCTGAGCGCTGCTGCTGTTGCTACTGGCTGTCTGTTGTTTCAGCTACGCAAGACAGAGCGCAGCACCAATGAGTTAGCGATCGACTTAAACTGCAAATACGACTGGGCTTCTTTAACCGCTTCGGCAGCAGAGCAGCAGCACCAGCAGCAAAGAGGAGCGGGCTTTGTGGGGCTCAGAAACCTGGGAAACACCTGCTATGTTAACGCCGTGTTGCAGGTAGGCTCACATGGCGGCGCCAGAGGGTACGGAGCCGACAGCCAAGGGTTCAATAGTTACGAGGGTTTAGGGTTTAGGGTTTAGGTTTGTCATGCCCAGGCTGTTTATCTTTGCTTTTAGGCGTTGTTTAGCGTACCCCGGTTTTGCGAGAAGTTCCTACGTATGTACGAGCCGTTGATTTGCTGCCAAGGCTTGCCTTCCGCAGCAGCAGCAGCAGCAGCAGCAGCAGGAGGCCCAGCAAAGTGTCTCTCGTTGCAGCTGGGCGCCCTCTCTGTGGCACTACAGACGCGGCGAGTGTGCATGCAGAAGGCTTTAGGAATGGTGCTGCTGCAGAAGGCACTGCAGCAGCAGGACATCCACATTGAGGAGAAGCAGCTTATCAGCGGTGTGTATTTGTAATCAATACTGCTGCCGTTGCAAGCGTTTAAGGGGCATGCTCTTAATACCCCTGCTTGCTGTTGCAGTAGCAAAGGCTCCCGCCGCAGCAGTTACGACGACAGCACATTCCCCCACTGCTGCTGAGCAGGAAGGTTGCTTTTTTGCCACAAGGCGCTGCTGCTGCTGCTACTGCTGCTGCTGCTGCAGACCTCCCTTACTTGGCTCATGACGCGGTGTCTCCGTTGTCGCTACGCGCCATCATCGGCTCCTTGCATGCGGAATTCGCCACAAGTCGACAGCAGGATGCCGGTCAGGATGACGCAATTACTGCTGCTGCTGCTGCTGCTGCTGCTGCTGCTGCTGCTGCTGTTTGTGCTTATGCTGCCTCCCTGTTTTGGCGGCTGTTAGCGTTGTCCCCTTGTATGGTAGATGGGAAATCAACGGGCGAGCTGGTGCTGCTGATGCTGCTGCAGAGGAGTTTTTGTCTCTTCTTCTTTCTTGGGTCAGCGACAGAGAGGCTGGAGATCGGAGACAACTGCAGCAGCTCAGACAGCTGGTGCAGTCGGGAGAGAGCTCTGCCGTTGCTTCTGCGGCTGCTGCACTTGGGGTCACAGATGAGACCTTACAAGCAGCAGAAGATGTCCTTCGATGTGGAACGGTTGATTCACTCTTCTCTTTTGGGGTAAGCTGCATGCTCTCATCGCTGCTGCTGCTTCTGCACATTCTGGTGCTGCGTCTCCTGTTGTTACTGCTGCACATTCTGCTGCTGCGCGTGGAGCTGTCGCAGCAGTGTGATCTGTGTAGTGGATGTTTGAGTTTATTACTGCGTAATTGCGTCTTGTCAGCCGCTGCTGCTAAGGTTCCTGCTGCTGTTGGTGCTGCGCATGCGCATGCGTGTTCAAGGTTGAGCAGCGGCTTGAGTGTCTCCAGTCACGGCAAGTACGGTACACGTACAGCCGACAGCAGGTGTTGGCGCTACCCATACCCGTACACGTACAGCAAGAGGAAGAGGAACAGCAGCAGCAGCAGCGGCAGCAAAAGAGGAGAAAGGGAGCAGAGGGGACGCCTACGGAGTCCGACATAGGGGCTGAAGCAGGAGGGGACACGACCGACACGGTGGGCAGAGAGGGTCGGGGAGCGGCTGTTGCCGGCGTGGGGAGAGGAGAGGGGCTTGGTCTTCAGTTCTCTGGTCTGTTTCTGATGCATGCTTATTGGGATTCCCGTTGATGCTGCCCTTTTTGTGTGCATTTGTCTAGAGGAGCTCTCCTGAAGCTCCATACATGTCAGTGTGCCTTGCACTTGTGCCGGCTTGTGGTGTTGCGGGTGGGGAGTTATTATCTTTAGACTTCAACTTTTCTGTATTTGTGTTTGTGATTCTCTGCGCTCGCAGCGTGCCGAGACAGAGGACACTGTAGCTGCTGCAGCTCCATCAGTGGCTCTTTCCAGTTGCATATCAGCTGCTGCTGCTGCTGCTGCAGTCAATGATTACCTTTCTCCCGCTACAGGCGCCAAAGGCGACGCTGAAAAGACTCTACGACTTACCAACTACCCAGAGTACCTACTCGTCTTTCTCAAACGCTTCTATATTAGTGACAGATGGATTCCAAAGAAACTCAAGTGCTCTGTAGAGGTAATGCATGGCTTAGGGTTTAGGGTCCAGGGTTTAGGCTTTGCGGATGCAACATCGTTTGGGCTCCACGAAAGCCCATATATCAGGCGGATATAGAGCCGTCGCTCTACACTTATAAGGGTTCACGGTTTGCGGCAAGGGTTTGGAGTTTGTGGTCTCTGGACAGATCCCTGAGGAGGTCTCATTTGAGGAACTTAGGGCTTTCGGTCTTCAGCCGGAGGAGCGTGAGCTTCCTGACGAGCCGCCTCAGGCGAATCTGCAACAGCAACAGGGTAACAGCTCCGAGACAGCAGAAGCTGCAGCTTCAGCAAACGACGAAGTTGTCGCAACGTTGGAATCAATGGGGTTTTCCAACAACGCCGCCAAGTAAGGGATAGATACAAAGAAAGTAATCAGAGCTTTTAGCGACAGGGGTGCAAGCGAAGTAGATATAGTAGAGAAGGAGGCATGCAGACGGAAAGGAGGCAGGGAGACAGAGAAAGACACAGGCAGGAAGGAAGCAATGATAAGCTCAAGGTGCAGAGAAACAGTGCTAGTGAGGGATATAATGTGGCTCAAAACAAACGCTTACGCTTCCATCTTGTCATTGATTAATTGCAGACGCGCTGTACGTGCTACTGGAGGTGCTGCAGCAGAAAGCTGCGTGGAGTGGCTGATGGGTCACCTGGACGACCCCGACCTGAATGATCCTATCCCTGCTGCTGCTGCCCCTGATACAGGAGCAGCAGCAGCAGCAGGCGGAGCAGCAGCAGCAAATGGAGATGACCAACCGGATGCAGAAGCCATTGCGAATCTTATGGCTCTGGGTTTCGATGAACGGAGTGTACGCGCGGCTTTCTTTGCGACTAGAGGACAACAGGGTACAGGGGGAATCTCTGGTGAGGGGGGATCCTTTGACGCTGGGCGTGCTGCTGATTGGCTGCTGACACAGGGCGCGGGGCTTGCTGCTGCAGTGGAGGAAGCGCTTGCAGCAGCTGCTACAGCGGCGGCGGCTGCAGCTGCAGCAGCGAAAGAGCGGGAGGCAGACGCTCAGGAGAAGCAGGCCCTAGAAGCTGCAGCGGAAGGACTGTCGCCTTTGGAGCGGTGCCGCTTGGGTTTAGAAGATGGATGCGGGCAGTATCGTTTGTCTGCATTTGTTACGCATCTGGGATCGAGCGTATCTGGCGGCCACTACATCTGCCACGTGCGCAGCAAAGACGGAAGTGGCTGGCTGCAGTACAATGACGAGAAAGTGACAAAGCTTCAGAGCTGCGACAGCCGCCAGGCGTATCTTCTTCTATTTAAAAGAGTAGACACGGAATGCAAAAACCCAACTGCAAACAGGCAGAAAGATGCGTAGACATGCTGCACACCGAACCGACAACTGAACGGCAGGCCCGTACACCTTGAACCCACAACGACGGGGACTGTGCCCCTCCTCAGTCGTCGCCCACAAGTCCCCTCTCTGGCATGCTTGCCTTCGCCGTCCCGTTCTGTCGGCCCCTTTAATTTTTCTTTCTTGTCTCCGCTCCTCGGTGCATTTGCATGGATCCTGTTTCCTGCAAGTTCCGAGCCTTTCTTGCTGGCACCAGCTGGTGTTTTAGTTTCCGTCTCCGTCTTAATGATGCATGTTCACTGTTGTCTTTCTGCCTTCATCTTGTCTGCGTTTCGCAGCTGTGCTGTTCGCTTCTGTGTTGTTCTCTATTTCAGCGTTCCCGCACACTTGCTCCGTTCTTCCTGTCTGTGTATCTCCCTCTGCGTCTGCTTTTCCCCTGGATCCTCCTTCCCCAGGAGTGGAACACGCCCTTTCCTATGTGGCAGCTGCGCTGCTTACTGCCCTGCAGCGGCACCAGCAAGCAGGCTCGGAGACAGAAACAGTCGTGTAGAAATTTCGTCTCCGTTGCAGAAACAGACTTCTTATATTAATAGCGTCGTTTGCTGGTGTTCCTGTAATAAGCGTTCCCTTCTCTTTATTCGCAGCACATGATGGGCTACGGGTTGCCTGCTCCTGTATTGACAGGGTATGTCTCTTACTAGTAAGGCGCAGAGCCAAGTGTTAGGTTACTGCCAGCGGCTTTAGGCTGGTGCGGTCACTGCAACAGCAACAGGAACGAAAGAGAATTATTTGGAGGCGCAGGTTTTTATAGTGCAGAAGCTAACAAAGTAGCTGCTGCTACGCCTGCACGAAGACTCCACTCCGATGAATATCGGGGAGCTGGTGCGACGTATGTAGGGCAGGCTGGCGCTTCGTGGTCTTCGTCGGTACGCTGAATTAGTTAACTGTCTAACTTATTATGTATCAGAAACAGCATGAATGACCTGGCAGCTCCCCCGCATAATTGCGCTTCGCCTCATCCGTCCCCCCGATAGAATTCTCAAGGTGAAGAGGCTGCACTGTGCGCTAGAAGTGAGCTTACTGTAGCATGATTTGTCTTTCGTTGGTACATTGGTTTCTGTTTGCTTGACTTCTTGCTGTTGAGGGTCATCATGTTTGTATACAACTTTATATAGGGTAAGGGAATGTACTGAACAGGTAATAGATATTCTTACAGGTGCTGTTGCCTTGCATTACTACCTAGAGCAAGGAGTGCTTCAGCTCAGTGACCGGCCACCTCCGCGCAGCCGCAGGCCCTTGGTCTGTTGCGCCCAGGGCTCCTGAAGGCTGGAGCGGATATAAGATACTGTATGGAGGCTCGTAACTTAAGGATATCAGATGCTGTATGGAGGCTCGTAACTTGAGCAGTTTTGCCCTAGTGTTGCTGAATTCAGTCCTCCGCTAAGATAGGAGAGTCATGCTACTTCTGCGGTGGGCCTGCTCCCTTCGGTCAACAAAGACCAGCGAGTTGACACCGCACCGGCTTTTAACGGTTCGATCTTAAGGAGTACGAGATTAATTGCTCTAAAAGAGGAAATTGCATTAATGCACTGAGAGAAAATGCAACCGACGGCAATCAACCAACTGCGCGAGCAAAGCGCATCGCCCGGTTCTATCCACTCCAAGGTACTTTATGAGTTGGATTTCTTCTCAGGATTAAGTAGTGAATAACAAATTGATAGATAAGAGCTTAAACATTATTGCTCCACGAGTGCAGTGTCAAAGTAAACAAAGGCATGTATAATTCGAGATACACAACGGAGTAGACAGACGCGCCAGTGGCAATCGAGTGGTGTCCTTCCATATTGCATGAGCCGGCTCGTGTGATGCTACCCTCGAAACGAAGCTCTGTTTTTCAGCTTTGCAAAGCAGACTTAAAGTGCATTAATATACAGCTATTAACCTTGCATGCGATTAACGGCTTCGTGTCGAGACGCCTGCGGACTCGACAGCTGGCTCTTCGGCTTTAGCGGCAAAGTGCAGGGTGTTACGACTGTCTGTGTAGGGAAGTCATTGTACATGATTTCAGAGTGAAGTTTTTTGATTCTTCATTTGGGGAAAGGGTAAAAGAAAGGGAATTAAAACACCTTCTGACAGCACAGAGGAGCGATACATCTCGGCTAGCCGGCCATGCATCGCTGCCGAGGCCGGGTCCTGTGTTGTTCGAAAGCGCAGCCGATAGGCGGCTGCATTTCCGTTCAGAGATTCCTCCTTTTTGCACCATTAACGTATTTATTCAAATATACTATAAAGCCTTCTTATAGCGACAATTTATACCCCAATATACCTTCCTTCGTTGTTTACCTGTCTCTGGTCAGTCGTCACTGCAGCAGGCTTAGCCCATCCGTCTAGGTCAGTTCTCTGGCTAGCGCGTAAACACCCAAACGTCTCTCCCAGTTTTACTATTCCTGCCGTCAATTCCCCCCTTGCTCCTTCTACTTCTCGGTGTGTTCTTCAGCAGAAATAACTTTCTGTCCTCGCCGAGATCGTTCAACCACGGGGGCCAACGATACTCGCAGCTCGCTGCATTCAGCCCGGTGAGCCTGCCGAAAAGTTCCTTCTGCTTTTTTGTTTGTGCCTTATTGGAATAGATAGTGCACTTTAGAAGCCCGAGAGAGTGCAATAACTGTAGAGAGCAGCGTTGGTATCCCACAGAGTATGTAAATCGGCACACTGGTCACTGCGCCTGGTTGCATAGAGGTCAGCACATAGAAAGGAATTTACCGAATGTGTCATGTCATTGATTTTTGCATGTTCTACTCCCTCACATGATTTTGATTAACACTGCTGCGCATTTGTGAAAGTTTGGTTTCTCGATGTGAGGGTCGTCTATTCTATGTGCGTACATGTGATGCCATTGCGGTTGCTCAGTGCTTAGAGGGCTCTCTCCCTTACTCCATTATTTTCAAGCACCAGGAAAATGGGTCAGTCTCTCACTACCCAGGAGAAACACAACATCAAGCGTGAAATCTACACGCTGTACCCCGGCTTAGAGCAACAACTTGAAATGGCATTCAGCTGCCATGACGTGGAAGGGGCCCTTGCCCTTCCCTATGCCACGCTCGAGCCCGTTATTCGGCACTTGCTAATGCAGTATGGACTAATAGAATACGTCACTCGATTCAGCAAGCCGTCTGGTGAGCTCAAAGAATAGAAACAAACTGTCCGTTAAACACCCGCTTCCCGCATAGCTGTAGTAACGTTTTCACCTGATCCCGCGTGTAGAGCCACTACTGACGAGACCATATTCCTCTTTCTAATTGCAGTGCATCTCCACAGATTTTCCAGCGTGCACGCATCTCGTCCTGCTTACACTAAGCTTGCTGCTTGTTAAATTGCAGGAGCCCTCGATCCTGAGCATGTGCGCCACGAACTAGCGGAATTCGGAGTTGCCACAACGCGACTCTTCGGTGAAGCAAATCTCAGCGTCGAGGACTTCAAGAGCCTTGCAGTTGTCTGGTTAAAGAAGATACTTGACACTCATGCCGGTATGTTGGCTTCTTGTGTGCGTACCCCGCTTTCTCTGCTCCGTTGAATTCATTGTTTCTGTCCCGGCACACATCCCGCTTCCCAGTAACACAGCGGTACCGACAACAGGTTGTCAGAAGCCCCCACCATGTAAAATATGTTATGCGTTATCGGTATTGTGTTGTTTTACTTATTTATGGGCCTGGCTGCGTTGGTCCTTGGAATTGTTTGTTACTCAGACGATCAGGCAGAATGGATGGAAAAGCTAAGAGCAGACCAAGAAGAGCAGAGCGCCAACTACGCGAAGGCGATGAAGGAATTTCAAGAACAGTACGTCAAGCAACAAGCCGTGTATCAACAGGGACTCGAGGAACAACAGAAGCAAATACAAGACTGGAACAGGGTGAGCCGCGTCGATCAGATTTAGCGAACACACAATCTTGTTCCCGTTGGCTTATTCGAGGGTCACGTCAAAAAACATCCTGTCGGCCTAATTGTCTTTTTTTTTGCTGCAGCTCCTTGAAGACGCTCACAAGACGCAGCAGCAGATATACGATGAGGAGGTTCGACGCATGAAGGAAATTCAGGAAAGGGAGGCGCGTGCATCAGAGATCGCCCGTCAGGAAGAATTAGAGCTGATCCGCAAGTACCAACAGAAGCTCGAAGAAATAGCAAAGTCCGAGGGAGGCAAATGCTTCGTGTACCCAGCAAGCAAGACGCCCTATGGAGCCTGTGCCTCGGCGGGAGCACAAGAGCCTTGCAGGAGAAAGAGGAGCCACACGCGTAAGCAGCCGGCCAAAGGCTGTTGCTAAATTATACAATTACTATCAAGGCACAAGAACTACGCCCATTACCTCCGCCCACCGTGAACTCAGCAAACAACGGCAAAAAGGAGAGGACAAATGCGCGCGTCCAGAAATACCAGACATATCGTCGTCAGCGAACATGACGATGTTGCCGTTGCCGTCCAACTCATAGGGATGTCAACAGCGTTATCCGTTAAAAAAAGCTAACGATACAGGAGC
Organism: Eimeria zaria; assembly: GCA_904066265.1. Lineage (NCBI taxonomy): Eukaryota > Apicomplexa > Conoidasida > Eucoccidiorida > Eimeriidae > Eimeria > Eimeria zaria. Next base: position 61,139 of record CAJFCY010000016.1, on the reverse strand, counting down.
ATAAACACGATGTGGGGCCGTTAGCTACGAATGCGGTTACGGCCCTACTATCGGGTTTTGTACAGCAGGTCCCGAGGTATCCGAATTTACATCGTCATGATTCCTTACAGTGTCTCCCCAATGGCCCTAACGTGACCTGGCAATAAGCCATACAGCAGTTGCTGTTGTTTCAAGGCGTGCATTGTTCGCTGCGTGCCATTCAGTTTGCCTTCCGAGGTTTAGGAGGCATTCACTAGTCGTCCTACGTTGGGCTGCTCGCGAAGTTTTGTGGCCGGAGGAGAGTATTTGACTGCTATAAACTTTATGATCTGCTTTAGTAAAATCTATATGTGGCTTGCCAACATGCCGGGCAATACGCTTACTAGAACTTGATACGCAGGCGAACGCCGGTAGAGCTGCTGAGGCATAGGACGTACGGGAAGCTATACTGCTTAGCTGTTTCACACACATGTTGTAACTTACATGGCTTTTTCGCTTACACCTCACGATTTTACCTGTACAGCGTAAACAGGAAAGTAACGGGACAACATAATATGTCCTCCCACAACGATGTCTGCAGCCGTCACAGTCGGCTGGCGATCCACTCTCAAGAGCGGGCACGCTTCCCACCTTCCTTGAATGGTGCTTATAATAATTAGACGCGAAGCTTGACAGAAGAACAAATATGAGATCTGACGCAAATAACGACAGGGAAAAGACAAGCAGCTGGACGTTGCACCTGTAAAGCTCCAGCGAACTGTCTGTACGGTGTGTTCTGGCTGCCAGAAAAGATTTCATAAGTTAGGGGTTTCCTTAAACAAAAAATACACTATATTAAATCAAAACGATTTTTATTAAAGGATGAGTAGGAAAACAACTACTTGACGGGGTACGTGGCTACGAGCTGCTGACTCCGTCTCCGGTTGGTCTGTCAGCAACGGTGTAACTCGTTAGCGGTCTGCAAATGCACAAGCCTTCACAACAATAACCTAAACAGTGAGATAGGTACTCATCATTCAAGGGTTGACGGAGGAAAAGAAGGGAGCAATTGCATGCAAAGTGCAACGCGTAGGCCATTCCACTATGGCAGCGGAACCAAGACTAACTTTCAACCATTATTAGTTCATTGAATACGGTCTCGCCGATTGGCACGCCTCCCTTGATACATTTCTAAACATTACTTTATGGTAGCGTGAGCCGTTCAGATCAGTAGTTCCGGTCCAAACGATGTAGGGAGACGGAGGTCTTTGGTCAAGCTGCGGTTGAAGGAGCTCAGTACACTTGAGTACTTCGAAACGTCGCGGCCGACATGCACTAACAGTATCAAGAGTCAGTCTGGCGAGTTCTTGGAATATAGATTTGGGTCTTGGCAGGAGATTAGCAGCTAAGCCATAGTCCTTAATGATGCAGCAGCACGACGAAAGCGCTACGATTTCATTTGCTTCATGAACAAGGCACTGATCGAATACATAATTCTACTAAGCTGGGCCAATAACAGTGTCATCTCGTCTGGGTGTGTAACGTTCTCCTCATGGCGCCTCCCCAGTTCCGAGGTGGCTGTGGAGGGAAAGCTCCCGGTGAGGGAGTTGCCGAAGAGTTGGTCAACGGGGCTGCCATTCGTTTTCAAGAGCCTGGTAAATGCTCCTCTCCCAGCTTCAATATATCAGAAGGTCTCGGAGATAGCGACGATGATATGCGAGAATGTGATCCTGGGCCCGGTAATACGGGGGGTTCTGCAACAACGGAACAACCTGCCCGAGAGCCTCCTAAGCAGAAACCAATGCCCAGCCTTGTTGCAGAAACATTAAGATGCACAGCCCCTTATGGCTTAGTTCAAAGCCCTAACTGGTCGTTGCCGTCCCTCACACAGAGAGAGTTCAATGCTGAGCAGCAGAGGACGCGTTGCCTTGCACCCATCCTCCATTCCTTCGTAACTGACCGTGAGCAAAGAGCCGGTGAGTCTGCTACCCGGAGGACGAGAAGAAGTCGTGAGAAGTCTCTAGCAACACTCCAGCGCATACCTACTTCAGAATCAGCCGTGCCCAAACACGTCAGCTTCCTGTACGACACTTACATGAACAACTCGCCTTCAGCAGCTGATCGCAATAGTAAAGGAACTACCAGCTCAACGGGGGTGGTCGAGACCCTGATGGCAGTGCACACCGAAAACGAACATGCGGCGGCACAGAACCAGGACTTAGATGAAAATGGTTACGCAGACTTGACAAAAGTGAGAACAGAACGAGACGCTGTGGCGTTCTTCGCTCGGCACGGCAGTACAACCAAAACTAAATTCCTCTTCTGCAATAGGGCTCCCACCGACCCGCTAGAGTTTGAACCTTACAAGCTCGTCGTCGTGCCACAAAATCAAGTCAACCCAGAGCATTTCACTATATCAGAAACTGCTGTAATGCACATTTGCCCGGGGAAACCGTCAGAGTGTTTTCGACAAGACGAGTGGATGCGACAAGCGTTTGTTCATTCACTGCTACGAACCCTCCCGTTTTTTAAGACGTTCGTTGCCCGCAAAGTCTTGTGTCTGTGGAGTCATGCATCGAGAAAGCACGTGTTTGAAGAACGAAGGGAACTGTTGTGCAGAACGCTATTTATAGCAAAACCCATTTACTGCGAACACCTCCAGCAAATACACGAAGTCCTCGCCGGCGTCAGCGAAGTCAAATTAGTTGAGCTACAGCCTGGGTTGTACGACATTTCCCAGTTTACTGCCCAGCAGCATACTTTGCGCTCGGACCCGAAGACTGGAGCAAGCAAAGCATTGGAGGTCAGATATGCGCTGTGAAAGATATTAAACGGATGCCAATAAACCCTAGGCAACACTGACTGTTGCTGCTGCCGCTGCTGCTTCGTTTACCACTGGTGATGGTAGTTGCTGAGCAAGCAGAAACAACCTCCAAGGGTTTGCCTATGCAAGCATTTGGAAGCGAAAGGCAGCGTGCCCGTAGCTGAATTCTGCCCCTTCCGTGCAGGTCAAACAAGGGGAAGCACGGGCTCTGCTTGTTGAACTGATGCAAAAGCTTCAGGAGGCAACGCAGCTTCCAGAAGTGGACCCGATGCACGCCTGTTCAGCAAGTAAGGGCAAATCCATATTCCAGGCAAAGCGAGAGGCAGTAGAACAACAGCGACTTATTCGGCAGGCGTACAAGAACCAGGCGCTCTTCGGGCAGTTTGTTCTTCTAATAGATCTCATTTTCACCATGCGGCTAGCCAAGGTGTAGTTTCACGGCGAATTTAAGCGCATTGCCAGACAGCTGCAGCTAGGCACGGTGTACGCACGCAGCAGGCTCGCTGCATACCCTTCTACAGACCCCCTGGTACCTGTAACCTGCATACCCACAAACGCTGTTCGGACCTTGAAGGAAGATACTTAGAAGGTAGGGCGTATGTATTTGGCGTGCTTATATAGGCCGTCACCAAGGCAGCAGCGGCGATGCTGGAACGCCTTGGAACGGAAGAAACTTGTGCAAAACTGTTTTCCGTCAATGTGTGCTTTGGGAGTACAAAAGTAGAGCTTGATCCGGGCCGTCCTGCTTTCGTCTCCATGCACCACGAGTGGTGGGAAGGTAGGGCACCTGCTTGGCAAAGAGAGCTTTGCGTTCATGCGCCATGGTAGGGGATATGGCACGCAGGAAAACGCAGAATGTAGTTCCGCTGTCTGAGCATTGTTCACAAGTCTTCTTGCCAGGAAAGTCGTAGCACACGGCAGCGGGCGTGGGAATGGGGGGTGTCTGAGGACGGTGATGTACACATAGCCCTGCTCGTTTGCCTTTGGGATACTAATATGAAGTCAGAACTTAATTTTAATGCAGGGATTGTTTCCACCGTCAGCAGCGTTCTGCTACTGAGCCAATGCCGTCAATTTGAAGACTCCGTTGTGCACGGTCCTCCCCTGAGTTTGGAATCACTGCTGACTCAATCAAAGCATCTGCAACTTATGAAGGTACTCAAAAGTGTTTGCCTGTATGAAAGGCTTCGCTTCCAGCGGAGAATGGGATACTTGTACAACTAAGCTCCCACAGTTTGGCTAGCCTCCAGACTGTCGTGCAATAGTTCTGCAAAGTAACTGACAGCGTTGCGATACACAGCGGGCTACACTAAACATCTATTAATGGACGATTTGCAGAGACGAATCGAAGAGAGGATCCTAAAGGACTTTGACCGTGCCCAGAAGTATTCCGAGTCATATTTTGGAATTTACCGGTAGACGTTACCCTCTTGCGCTTGCATTAATAAACCTGGACCTGAGCACGAACCCGAAGCTCGCTCATAAAGATATGTGCTCTGAGGCTGCGCTTTGAGCGCAGCTGTTTCCCAAGTGAATCCTTGTGCTGGCGCGAATGCTATGTGCCGCGCAGGCAGATATACGAGTATGGGCAAAATTGGGATGAGGCTGCATTCGCCGATTCCGTCAGTGGGCACGATGAATTGTCCACGGAGATGGAACTTATTTCAGAGTTTGAAGAAAAGCTTGACAAACTTAATCCAGTCCACGTTGTTGGGCTGTTCTCAATAGAAGCAAAGAGCCTGAAGTCGTCGCTACAACCTGTTACGGAGAAGGCGCTTACTTTCATGAAACGGATGCTGTGGAAACTCATGAAAGAGCACGTAAGCAACGTACTGCATCTCACCAAGTGCACATAGCGAGCCCGGAAAGTCTTTCACTCTTACCGAGGTCACATGCTTTCCACGTGTATACCACGCCTAACTACTACGAGAAGTGGCATTGTATTTGCTTGATATGGTTAACGCCGCTCTACTTCTGCGGAGCTTCCTCCCGTTACAGTTTTGCTCCTCACAAGTCACTGCGATGTTAGGTACGAAGTACCGCCAGTCGCTTCGAATCCATAAACAAACGCCTGGATGAACGGCCGACGAAGCTTGTCCCTTTTGCATCCTTCGTGAGTAGTTGCAACGAGATCAAGGCCCAAATTGAAGATCTTGACAGGGATAAGGTGCGGCTACCACTTAAGTGAGATGAATAGACGATGTACTTGCACCATCGGCTGGACATCTTCTACCCTGACTCGTCACTAGGCAGTTAGCCTTCTTCAAGCAGCTATCCTACGGAATGCGCTGGATAAATATGCAGGCAGCTGCTGAGGAAATGTTTTCTCTGTTGAAGCAATACGGCGTTCGGTTAGCTGTTGAAGACACAATTCAGCTTGAAAATATGCTGAAGAGTGCAAATGAGTTTGAGACTTTCAAGCTGCTTGATGCAGCGGAACATATAAGGTCTGGAAGCAGCAAATAAGTTCCTTAAGTTATTCTATCCTTTCATGCAGTAGACCCAATCATCTCATGGGCTAAATATCAGACTGCCGAGAAGGACAAAGTCATTGAAAGTGACTGTTTTTTCTCCAGGAATAATCTGCAAACGATGAAGCTTGAACTAAAGGCAAAGAGAGAAGAAGTTGAGAAGGAGATGCAGGAGCTTAATAAACTTATCCAAGATGGTGAGGCTTGCCTCTCTTCATCGTCAACTTACCACTGCAGCGCCTAGTGGTATGTTGGATGAATGCTGCAAATGCTGGTTAGAGCTTCCACGCCATAGTCACTGTAGCAAATGTGTAGTTGAGCCCTTGCTTCAGAGGAGTTTTCCAGGCTAGAGGCACTGGATAATGCAACGAAGTCGTACGAGCAGTTAAAAGAATACGAACAGCGCATCAACTTCGCCTATGGCAAAGCCGAGACCCTGAGAGGCATGGCAGAGCTCCTTATCCCAGAGGCTCCTGCCGTCATATCCAAACAGACGGAAGAAACTCTACGCATCATCAAGCCCAAAGTGGAAATGTGGCACCAAATATGCTCGTGGCAGGACAGTACGGCTAAGGTAAAACCCAACCCTGCTCCTTTTCTTAACGAGCGTGTCCATGTTCAACCGCGGCAGACGAACAAATCATGCGTATATGAAGCTAAGCAGGAGCAAGTATGCAACTGGGCTCATGAGGCTGTTGTGTGTTTCTTTATCATCGAAGTGGCTTGGTGTGCCTTTGGCTGCACTGGACGCTGAGGAAATCGAGGTTGGGGTAAAGAAGTACTTGAAGGAAGCTTGTATAGCTCTGCAGAACTTCCCTGGAGACCCTGTTGCAGCAGAATTTAAAAAGGAAGTTGAAGGCTGGCTTTCCCGCCTGCCCCTTATTTTAGACCTGGGGAATCCTGCACTTAAGCAGCGGCACTGGGAAACTATATTTGAGGAGCTTAAGTGAGCCAAAGGAGAGGAATGTGACACCAAGACATTGATGCTGATTAAGATGCACATTAGGCTGTACAAGCAATCCGAAAATGATTGTCTCGGCTGCTTCTGCGTAGGCTCCCCGGTACAGAAGAGTCAACTTGCTTGGGACAGCTCGACCAAATGGAAATCCTCTCTAAACGCGACTTTATTAACGAAATATCCACTCTTGCTTCAGTGCAACAGTCTCTAGGTCAGACAATGGACAAGATTACAGAATTCTGGGAAGCACGAGAGCTATTGGTAAAGCCATTTGATGAAGACCCAAATGCCTTCATCCTTGGTAAGGCTGATTGTGGTGCGCGGCTTACGAAAGGTGCTTATGTGGGGCATTTCTGGGTCTGTGAATGACTTTCCTGTCATTAATATGACACACCCCACTGCTACGCTGCTTGCACTGGCGCAGGTGATATAAGCGAATTGCTCTCTATGGTAGAAGATCATCAAATATCTGTGCAGCGTATGCTGCATAACCCGTATGTAGGAGTTCTTAAGGAGAAAGTGGAATTTTGGGCTGAAAAGCTTGATGTAGCTCAACAAGTCTTGGGTACGGAGCCAATGGCTCTCTCAGTAGTTTTCATTCTTGTTAGGTGTAGTGTTTTAGGCCAGGAATGTGTGACTCTCCACCGGGTATATTTAGAGTGCTGAACAACTAACATCTCATGGGCAGAGTTTCGGTGCTAAATTTGCTGCAGAGGAGCTGGCGCAGCTTCAGCGCCAGTGGATCGGCCTGCAGAGCATTTTCGGCAATGTTGAGGCACTAGAACAACTACCTGATGATGCAGAGGCGTTTGAGCGCGTCGATGGCTTTTGGAGAGCCTATCTCAGGAGAATCCGAGGCGAACAGTCTAATGTCATAGCAGTTGTGGAAGAAGAAGGCCTCTACCAACTTCTTGCGGATAAAAATGGGATATTAACGGCAGTGCAGCGTAAACTGGAGGTAAGTCAGAAGAGCCCACCGAATGGCAATTCAGTAAAGTGCAGGAGGGGGAGGGGTTGTTGCGGGTAGAGAAGAAAACCAAAGTAAAGCAGGCGCTGCTTCCTTTGGCGTTTCTCCCAGGACTACCTTGATCTGAAAAGGATAGCCTTTCCCAGGTTCTATTTCCTCTCCAGAGAGGAACTGATCAAGATTGTATCTAAGGCCAAACAGCCAAACGCTTTGCAGCAAAGCTTTCAAAAGTGCTTTGATGGAATCCGGGCTGTTTCCGTGGCATCAAATGGGACTACAATAGAGGGCCTTTACTCTGGGGATGGGAATAAACTAGACCTGGACTCCCCTGTTAGTGCTCTTGCTCCCGTCGAACAGTGGTTCACCGCCCTTGAAGGCGCCATGGTAGCATCGTTGAAACGCCGCCTAAAGGTCGCATTACAAAGCCGAGCTAGTGGAGGACAGGGCGTACAACGTTGGGTGTACGAGCATCCTGCCCAGTGCATACTGACTGGAGCGATGATTCACTGGTGTTCCAACACAGAACATGCGTTACAAGCCATGCAGTCGGAAGGAGACTATGCAGCTTTCGAAGATTCTCTGCAGGAAACGAACACGGACATTCAGCAGTGAGGGTCATTTGCACGATGTGTCGCAAATAACAAGCAGTATGCCACGAAGGATTAATGTCCCTGTAGAAGCATATTACCGTTTTGCTGCAAGGGAACCAGCAAAGGGTCTACCTGTCTAGCTAAGTGCGAATCATTGTTGGACTGAAATATTTGTGCGAAACAATTTGCGAGTGAAACATTGTCCGCGCTTGAACGTGAATGTTATAATGCTTGAACTCAGGCTAGCATTACTTAGTGCACAGACAGAGGATTCATCGTCCCAGAAGTTAGCCCAGTCTCTTCTTGTTTTAATGGTGCATGCCCGCGACATCCTAGATTCTTTGCGTCATTCAAAAGATATAGGTCCTTCATGCTTTGAATGGACAAAACAACTGCGTTACTACTGGCACCCTGAGGATGAAGACTGCGACATAGAGCAGCTTCAAGCAAAGTAAGCAAGTTAAATCCGAAAAATAGAGCAGTGGTGTGGCAGGGCATCTTGAAACACCAACGGTGTTCTCTGGGAAAAGTGAACTACAGTAAATACACTGGGCTTCATCTCGTGGCTCAAGATAGCAGGTGGTCTTTTGATTTCTGGTTTACAGGTTCCGGTATAGGCATGAATATCTTGGCTGTGCGGCGAGACTTGTAATAACTCCGCTTACTGACAAGTGTTTCATGACGGTTACCTCCGCCTTGCATCTTGGGTACGGAGGAGCGCCTGCAGGGCCGGCTGGAACAGGTAGGGATGCCGCACTCCTATAGGCAGAACTAAGGAAAGAATTAATTGCACTGATAACATCACAAGTCTTCGCAGTACCAGCATTACTGCTGTATTTTCGGTGGATATGGTCTGAGTTGTCGTTACAAACACAGACCAGTTTCTATACTCTGCGACACAGGCAAGACCGAAACAGTGAAGGACTTGGCAAAAGCCCTGGGCGTGCCTTGCCTCGTATTTAACTGTTCGAAAGAATTGGACCATCATGTAATGTCCCGCCTGTTTAGAGGCCTTGCTCAGACTGGAGCGTGGGCCTGTTTTGACGAATTCAATAGGATTGATATAGAGGTTTTATCAGTCGTTGCGCAACTTCTTTTGAAGATCCAGACGGCCATACGAGCCGAGAAAGAGATAATTGAGTTTGATGGGGAAAGTACTCACGTTGATCACAGGCAAGCGACAGCAATAGGTCATACCCAGTTGTTTCCGGGCCTCTAAACAGAGCGGCTACCCATGAATAAGCGCGAACTCTTTCTTCTTTTGTGCGATGCATCCCAGGGTAGGAATATGCATAACGAACAATCCAGGTTATGCTGGTAGGACGGAGCTTCCCGAAAACCTGCAATCGCTCTTCAGACCGATTTCAATGGTCAAGCCAGACTTCACTTTAATTGCCGAGGTTATACTGCTTGCCAACGGCTTTATCACTGCCAGTGAACTGGCAGTTAAAGTGGTGCAGGTTTTCTCCATTGCAAATGCTTTACTTAGCCAGCAGACGCACTACGACTGGGGACTAAGAGCAATGAAAGCCGTGTTGGTAAATGCTGGTGAGTTCGGTGTGGAATAACTGACTTCGAATAGCCTATCTGTACGTTTCATGGGATCCCAAAAGTTGCAGCCATTTGCTGTTTGGTTGCATTTATGTACAGGGGAAGTGAAAAAGAGGCTATTGGGGATAGATGAAGCAGGTGCGATGATCCATGCGCTCCGCTCCATAGTGCCAAGGCTTGTTATGGATGATGTGCCGGCATATTTAGGCCTTGTTGCTGATACGTTCCCCCAGCAGAAAGTACCAGGAGAGTCTGATGATCCCTTAAAACTGGAATTTGAAGAAATCCTTCGAGAACAGCATCTCCAGCCTTTACCTAGTTTTGTGGAGAAAGCAATGCAACTGCACCAGACGCAACAACTTAGGCACGGTGTCCTGGTGGTACGGCGAAACAGAAAACCTACATAGAATGACACCTTTTGTTAGGCCACTATTGCTGGTGGGCAGAACCCTTCACGGTGCATTGTTCCGCTGGGTCCACCCTGGCATGGGAATGGAAGCGCCAATGGCAAAATCCACTAAGTTGAACATTTTCTTAGGTAGGAGCTCCTGGAACAGGGAAATCAACGCTTATCCTCGGCTTGTCAAAGGCATTATCCCAAGTTAACGGGAAGACTGAGACTAAAACTTCTGTTGAGAATCATCATCATGAAGGCGTAAGAGCCAATAGCAGCTGCGAGGTGTTGCGGGTAAATCCCAAAGCAATGGAGGAGACGCTGCTCTTTGGCAGGTTGGACCCCAACACCACTGAGTGGCTTGATGGAATCGTAGCAGCGGTGCGTTGAACACGATGAGAATCAACCTATTCCATTAAGTTGGCACAACCTACTGAATTTGCTTAGCAGAGCATTCACCCTCTACAAGCATGATGGAAGACACGACATGTGAATTTCTTTTCTGCTCCAGCGGGTTAGGGACGCTCTTGCTTCACAATGCACCGCCCACAGTTGGCTCGTTCTTGACGGTCCGTTAGATCCAAACTGGGCAGAGAACTTAAACTCTGCTCTAGACGACAACAAGCTCTTGTGCCTCAGCAATGGGGAGCGCATTCTCCTGCCGAACAACCTTAAAATCTTCTTCGAAGTTGCCGTGGGTATTGAATAGCTCCAAACTGCACGGTCCAGCATTCACTGGTTACTCCTATGCCTTTGATCATCAGTTAAGTTTCCTTGCAACCAGGGAAAAGCTAGTTTCCTGGTTGGTTTTGCGCCTCTTGAATTGTGTATCAGGACTTGGGAGCTGCTTCCCCCGCAACGGTTAGCAGATGTGGAACTGTCTTCATCGAACCTGAGCACCGAGGTTGGGTGCCCTTGTTTCAGTCCTGGAGTCAATCGTTTGAAGTCGAAAACAACACGTTCGCATCAAATGCGTCTCATATGGAGAGCTGGTGCGTTTCTACTTTCCAAAAAGCTCTCGAGTATATACATGAGAATTGCAAGGTACGCTTGCTCGCTATTGTGTCCCGGTTTAATACGTTAAATGCTACTCTTGAACCTGGCATTATCCACGGGCAGAGGTGTTGGCTTGCTCTCAGCTCACCGCAGTGTAACGCTTAATGACACGCTAAATGTGGATGTTGCAAGTCCATTACTTCGCTTCAAACGAACAGAAGTGTTTGCCCACGAAGATAGTGTGCTCGTTTTGCTCAGTCGTCGATGCCGTGGAGCGACTCATTCCTTGCGGCATCAGTTTGCCGCCTACTTACAGCGGTGATGAGTAAAGAAACTTCGCAACACATACCCGCAGAGCAAATTGGGGAATTGGCAAGTATGTACTTTGTCGTTGCATTCGCGTGGGGTGTTGGAGGCCACTTGGGTGACGCACAACGAGCTGGTCTCTCAAAAGCGTTGCTGCCAGACCTTTGCAAGATATGCAAGCAACTTGAAGGCATCCTTCCTTCCGCAACCATTTATGACATTATGCCTGACGTCACTACTATGAAATTCAAGAGTTTTGACTCAATGATCCCCAAATATGCGTTAGAGGGCGGTGTAACAGCTACCAACGTTTTTGTACCGACGGCCCGAACAGCTGCTCAATCATTTATTCTGCATACGTTAGTGGACGTGAGTTTTCACTGAAACGCATAGTCCGTTTGCAGCTGCATTGAGAAGTGTTACGAATGCATATATGACACATGTTGCTAAGATAGCTACGTGCATTCACTCACTAACAAGAGAAGGGTTGCTCCTACTGAAATATGCAGGGCGGATATGGATGTTTACTTAACGGGAAACCTGGAACTGGGAAGACCGCTCTTCTTCATCATTGCATGAAGAGTCTTGGTACCTCACAGGTCTGCTGTAAAATGGCATTGGCACACAGGACTACGACAGGCGATGTGGAAGAGTTTTTGATGTCCCGTTTCGTGAAACGCCACCGACGATCATTAGGACCGCCTTATGGCTCTCGCATGTTGTTCTTGATTGACGACCTCGCATTGCCCGTGCCGGATATATTTGGAGCACAGAGGCCTCATCAATTGTTGAGACAGATCGTCGAGTATGGAGGCTTTTTCGAACGTACTCGTTTCCAGTTTATTCATGTTGAAGACACAAGTATTGTTCTCGCCGGTACAACGGACGTAGCAGGAACAAGAACAGACATGCGGTGAGTCTTCTGCACTTTACCTTTTATGAAGCAACACTGCCTTGCTGAATGATAGTTGGCTACACAAAACATCTGAAGGGGTGCTTGTCCCAGTAAGGCATGCTGAAGATCTGCTGACTCAGGAATGTGCATATTCCAGGCTTCTTCGTCACTTTAGTGTTTTGTTCCAAGACGAATTTTCTTCAGAAGATACGAAATACGTCTTTAGCCAAGTTTTGCGGGGAGCATGGGCACGAAGCCTGCCGGCCCTCCATAGTTGTGCGGAAGACATAATTGAAGCCACTGTTGCTGCATACGAACGGATCACCGCGCATTTACTCCCGACACCTCTCAAATGCCACTACACTTTTACCATACGAGATATTTCGCGAGCGTTGGAAGTCATGATCATGGCGGATACTAGTAAACTTAAAACCAAAACAGACATTGCCCGGTAAGGTTCACATGAGCTATATCCACCATTCAGTGCCTTTGAGAATACTGAACACGACTTCAGTATTCCTTTGCCTAACTTTGTGCTGTGGACAGGCTCTGGCTGCACGAAATGCAAAGACAATTCGGAGATCGACTGGTGTCAATAGAAGACCGAAAGTGGACGGAGCGAATGCTGATCCGACAAATTTCGGCTACTCTGAAGCTAACGAATGAGCTGGCAGACTGTGTTTGCTCTCAAATAATGTTTGGAGACTTTTTCCACATGGATTCCAGCAAAAGCTACTCGGAGATTCTGGCTTCAGAAGAAGAAATGAATGAACTGTTCACAAGGCAAGGCTTAATTTCTGGCTACCTTTCACTGTTTGCCTGTCATACCTGTCAGCGGTGTTGAAAGGTCAAGCAAGTATGGTCACAAAACCAACAGTACGAAGCAGTTGCTGCTACTGAAGAGTTTCCCATTTCAGATCTATTCTGTCCCAACAGGTACCTGGAGCAATACAATGCAGAGGCAAAGACCCCCATTGACCTGGTGTTCTTCGAACATGCCAACAAGCACATCGCTCGACTTTGTAGAATACTCCGGGTACCAGGGGGGCATGCACTCCTCCTCGGTACAAACGGATCAGGTCAGCGTTTCGCATCTCCTGTACCTGCTTAAAGTTGCCAATAAGTATCTTCCAATTTTTAGCTGCTGGATAGAACAAGCCATATCTAGCGCACATGAAACATCGATGTGGGCACAGAACCCCTTATCACCTGAGCAAACAACGGCAGTTCTGCCTCGCTTCCTTACTGCGCCCTTGCAGGCCGTGAAAGTTTGTCTCGCCTTGCCGCTTCAATCATGGAGTACAAGACTATTACGATTTCAACGAGGTCTCGATGGGGAACCAACGACGTACGAGAGGACCTCCGAGATCTCATTCTGAAAATCTGCGCTGACAGAAAAGACTTGGTCTTCCGCGTTTCAGAATACAAAATTAAGCATGAAGAATGGCTCCAGGACATAGCAAGCATTATTGCTACAGGTTAATTGCTGCATCCAGGACTTGCGCAGCGTTGTACTTCGAGACCCTTTATTCCAGTCTTTCCCCTTCACCTATGCGTAGCAGCATATAAATATTTCTTCACTGCCTGTGCGACCTGCAGGAGAGATCCATGGGCTGTTTGACCAGTCCGATAGAGAAAAGCTTTCCTTCCAAGTGAGGTCGCCTGAGAAGCCCGAGCCTGCCAACCCATCTGATGGCTGGGAAGCAGTGGTATCTTTGGTACAGCGGAAGCTTCACTTCGTAATAAGCATGTCTTCTTCCGGCGAAGTTTTCAGGTAAGTGATTTTAGGCAACAATATCGTTTGTACAAATATGCACGGCGATAAACAATGTAAAGGACACATTCAACCTCGATATCTCCAGTGCATCGAGTCAGAGCCATTCCCGCATCTGCCAAAGCAACACAGCACGACAAATAAAAAGCGCTGCACATTTCATGCAGGAAATCCATCTGCACTGGGATTGTTGGATTGTGTTTGTGTAGAGCAAGGTGTCGCCGCCTGCCTGGCTTGCTGAGTGGCTGCACGCTTAACTTCTACGACCCATGGCCACGATCTGCTCTGCACGCAATTGGCACAAAAATTTTGACTAAAACGCCCCTGATTAGTGCTGAGGAAGCGCGTGTGGTATCAAGGTACACAGCCAGCAATATGCCGCCGGCAACCGCATATTATCTGCTGCAGACAGAAATTGCTTGAAGACAGCTGTGCGCTCAACCACTTTGTACGAGGTGTCCACATGAACTGGCTTATCTCATTGAAGCTACATACAGCTCACCTTGTGTTGCCCTAAGCGCATCAGCGGAAATGTACTCTCTCGCCGAAAGACTGACGGAAAAGTTCATCGCTGTTACTGGAGAGCCCATCCATTTGACATGCACGTCGTACGTGGAGGTTGTTCGAACATACCTGTCGCTTTTCTCACAGAAGAGACAGAGCTTAGGTAGGTGCACAGGCTCAGAGGCTTTGTGAGCCTGTTGGCTTGCTTATTAAACTAAGAAAGACGCTGACAAGAAGGTCTGAGAAACGTAGGTGCTGGAGCTTTCATGAATGCATGCAGATGACCGCCTCCAAAAGTATTCCTCTGGGATATGCAAGCTGGAGGAAACGTCTACCGCTGTCGAGAATATGAAGGCAAAGTTGCTAGCAGACCAACCTTTGCTCGAGAAATCAAGGGAAGAGGCGAAGACCGTTGCAGTTTCATTGGCTGATGATAAGGAGGTCTGTTCTTTAAGAACCCTTGAATCGTCAACAGATGCATTGTGACCTTTTGGGTTTCCGGGCCTTTTGGCCTGAAAGTGCACTTAACACTCGCAATATGCTTTTCCCAGTGGGAAATCCTCTTTTGCTAATTCTGGTATGTATTAAAAACATGCAGAAAGCAGCACTAATGGAACAAAGCTGCTCGATCGAGAAAGCTGCCGCCGACGCAGCCCGTGTGGAGGCTCAGTCAATCCGTGATGACTGTCAAAGGGATATAGATGAAGTAATGCCGCTCCTGCATCAAGCAATAAAGGCCCTTGAAGCCCTAGACAAGCGAGATTTGCAGGAATTAAAGTCATTCCCTGCGCCTCCCGCACTCGTTGAGACAGTCATGAATGCAGTTTGCGTCCTTCTCGGGCGGAAGGAGTCATGGGAGGAAGCTAAAAAGGTTTTAAACGACACGTCGTTATTGATCACCTTGCGCGAGTACGACAAGGATCACATCCCGCCGAAGGTTTTGCACCAGCTCACCAAGTATACCACGCTTGAGGACTTCCTCCCAGAGAGGGTTGCGAATGTGTCAAAGGCCGCAACCTCCTTGTGTATGTGGGTGCGAGCAATAGAAAGCTACGCTCAAGTAGGCGAGGTCACATGCCATGAAGGTTCAGACTCTAAGAGGCTTCAAACATTTAGCAATGGCGATTACGTATGCTTCAAAATTCTATATGTAACAATGCTTCTTGATTTAGGTACTGAAGGTCATGGAGCCTAAGCAAAAACGGCTAACAGAGGCAGAAGGAGTTCTACGGAAGGCGGAAGACAACCTGGCAGAAAAGCAACGATCTCTAGATGATGTCCAAGCACGGTTAGTTGCCATCTCATTAGTTGAAGTCAACAAAGAGCAACATGAGATCTTGATGCGGCTGTGAAAATGCACACCTGGCTTGCTAAGATGCGGAGAAAGATAGTCGCGATAGGCATTTGCTGGCATTGCTTGTTCAGCGTCCAGTCCCTGACAGACCAGTACAATGCATGCCAGGAGCGAGTCCAAGACTTGGAAAACCAGATGCAGATCACAGAACAGCGTCTTTCGAGGGCTGGAAAAGTCTTGTCCGGAGTATCTGTGGAAGGAGCAAGATGGGCAGTTGATGCAAAGGCTATACAAGACGACATGTCCAACCTTTTGAGCGATATGCTTCTGGCAGCGGGTATTGCACTGGATACTAACCAGATTCAACCTGATCTAGTGACTTTCGTCCGCTGCATATGCTTTAGATTAACACCACGTAAAAATGGCACCATGCGTGTTCAGGGGCGATGCGCACCTCAGCATATTCCCGGCTAGCTTGAACCAGCGACAGTGCTGATGACTGGTTATGCGCAGGTATGCTTGTTTATGCTGGGCCATTTACTCGCGAGTATCGCGAAGAGATGAGCCGCCTGTGGATGGGCACCTGCCTTGAAGAGGGACTTAATGTCCGAGGAGACTTCTCCCTGGCTCGAACTTTGTCAACACCGTCGGAGATCAGACAATGGTCTCTTGAGGGGCTGCCTTCCGACGTAGCTTCAGTTGAAAATGCAATTTTGGTTTGCAACTCTCCCAAGCCTCCCTTGATCATTGACCCCGAAGACCAGGGTACTCGCTGGTTCAGGAAACGTCATTTCAAAAGAGAGTTTATGGAGGTTTCATCCAGCGACGCAGATGTTTTGCAATCCCTGTCTGAAGCAGTCACTGCTGGGATGATTGTTCTTGTCACTCTTTCCGAACCGGCGCTAGACCCTGCACTAGGAGCCTTGACAAATACAGTGGTACGGTGGAAAACGTCGATCCCTGTTGAGCTTTCATTATACGAAGGTGGTGACGGTAAACAAACCTTGAGCTGCCCGCTGAACAGCTCAGCACACTGTTGTGCTCTGATGGAAACTCCGTGTTTTCTGCATCACAGAAGATCAAGCCAGAAGCGCGGACAGTTGTTCACCTCGGTGACTACACCGCCCTTTGGAGCCCACATTTCAGAATGGTTTTGGCGACGAAACTGTATCCATCAGAACTAGCCCCCGAGGTACACAATCAATTAAGTGTCATCAATTTCAGGGTTACGCCAGCAAGTCTCGAAGAACAATTGCTCAACCAGATCATTCTCCACGAAGCGCCGTATCTGGAAGAGCAACGCAGTGTGCTGGTAGTGAACATTGCAAAGGACCTTGAGCTTAAGGCGGCAATCCAGGAAAAAATTCTTTCAGTAATCCAAGAACTAGCAATGTTTCTGCACAACACTTGCAGCTGTCACCCACATCACAGGCAGTTGTCAGTCCTAGCTAGTACTTGAACTGCATTGCAGACTAGTTACTTTGACAGAATTAATGCTCTGAACAGTCTCCTGTGTGGATCATCTTATGTTTTGCGTGCACAGCTCTTGGCCAATGCTGAGGGTGACATACTTGCGGATGACACCTTCTTGGACATTCTGAATGACTCACGCTTGACATATGAAGCGATTGAAAGACGCATGGAAGAAGCTTCTGCCACATCTGAAAGGCTTGAGGAGACCCGCAAACTCTACAAATCCCTTTCTCATCGTGGTACATTGTTGTACCTTGCTCTGCGAGACATGTTCCACCTCCACCCATTCTACCTGTGGTCTCTTGAGACCTTCAAATCAACGCTCCAGTTGACTTTGTTGAGCTGCCAAGACACTGGAGAAACCCGTGGGGAAACACTCAAAGACTCTCTTACTTGGGAAGTATATTGCAACAGTTGTAGGGGACTGCTAGAGCCACATAAGCTTGTCCTGGCATTTATGATCGCGAAGTCCCTTGACTCTGAAGCAAACAATGTTCCACAGAAAATGCTTGAGTTCCTTTTGAGAGGGGCAGCAGAAGAAAGTGAAGATCCTGTGAATGTATCTCAGGTGAGATTAGTCAGTTGCTAGGCACTAAATGCTGAATTAGTTCTGGCAGTCAAGAGTATAGCACTGTCGTTCGATACAAAGTCGGCAACCAGAATGCACTACCGCAGCATAAATCTTTTTGCGGAAGCGGGTTTGGGTTTGTGAGGTTCTCAGCCGTCTTGGGTAAATCTAGATATTTGGCGCAACATTGTTTATCTGGACACGAGTGTTGGCGGCTGCTTCCGCGGATTCGCCGAAGCAGTGGCAGATGAGGATGGTGAATGGAGAGCCGTAATCGAAGACGGGGAGCGATTTCCACCAAAGTTACCCCAGATTGGAGGAAACGATCTAGGAGATTTCGCTACTTTAGCTGCAATCAAGGCCATAAGGTTTGGGACAGCCTATTTGTGAACGCAGCAAGTGTACAGATGGGCTTCTGTTAGTATCCTAGAAAATGACATTGTGGCCTCCTGTAACTTGCTGGCATTTGCTTGACTCGCTCAGGGGAAGAGAGCTGCACTCTGGCTGCCGAACATACGTGCAGCGCGTATTAGGAACCCGGTATACATGCCCACCCCAGCTGGAGTTAACAAAAGCTTTGGACGAGTCTACCCCATTGACGCCTTTAATCTTCATCCTATCTCCTGGAAGTGATCCGATAGGGTCAATAAAGGTTCTGGCAGCTCGTGCCTCGTTGCCTGAAGAGCACCTGCACTTTTTGTCGCTAGGGCAAGGCCAGATTAAGGCAGCCGAAAAAGTACTGCAGGAAGCCAAGTGGGTGCCCGTTTTTGATAGCAGAGGCACGAAAGGATATTCGTGCCTTTTTGCATGCTTATATTCACCTTCTGACCACACCCAGCGTGAGCGGGTCTCAGGAATTCATACAGTTGACGTTTTTAACATGCGTTTTATGATACTTAGGGAGAAGGGTTATTGGGTTTGCCTGCAAAATTGCCATTTGGCTGAGACATTCATGCCGTTTCTTCAACAGCTGTACGAGCGCTTCCACCAGGAACAACTGCACCCACGTTTCCGCTTATTCATGACGTCACAGCCAACTAACGTCCTTCCAACGAACATCCTGAAGCAGAGCATCAAAATCATCACTGCGCCTCCGACTGTATGCTTGCTTTGATACCTGGAGCTTAGCTGAAACGAATTTTTGATTGCGCCGTCCTAAATGTAGACGAAGCACTGAGACCCATGATATTGAAACTAACAGTCATAGTAACATAAATCCGTCAATGTTAAGTACATTGGTAAGCTGGTACTCGTGCTCTCTGCTTAATGGATGCAGGGCCTTCGAGATAATATATTGCAGACCTTCAGTGACCTGGAGAACCGCGGTGCAGAGGACATAGCAGAGTGCCCCAACTACAAACGTTGGCTGTTCTCACTAGCTCTTTTCCACTCTATTATCTCGGAACGCCGAAAATTTGGAGCCCTTGGATGGAACAAGCCATACGAATGGACAGTCTTCGACTTCCGAGTGCGATACAGAAGAACAGCTGCATCGGATGCATACCTCATGTTTCAACAAATTTCTGTTACTGGTAGTACGAAGAGACGCTTTTTTAAGGAAACGCATGAACCATATTGGGTGACGGCCACCGTTCTTCTTGTCGTATGATGCCCCAGGTATCCCAGCAAAGCCTCTCCGAGGCAGCATCTGCTGACGAAGACAGGATGTCATGGGACAGAATTCTCTTTTTGACAGCTGATATCCATTACGGAGGCCGCGTGACGGATCAAATGGACCAAAGGCTGCTCACCTCACTACTGAAACGCTGTTTCGCTGCAACCGACATTGAGTCTCAGGACGCATATCCAGCTTTGAAAGGATATGTCCTTCCATCCGACTACTGTTACGAAGATATAACGGAATTCGCCATGTGCCTGCCAGTTGACACGGCTCCTGAGGTTCTAGGCCTTGACTGTGGAGCTGCAGTGGTGTAAGTCACCAGCGGGGTTAAAGAAAGTGGCATAAATCTAGAGGTGTTTACGTATTTTCAAGTTCTACTCATCTGCACTAGCTTTATCGGAATCACACAGCAGTCTGACTTGCTCCTGTGTCTCAGGTACAAGGAGATGCAAAGCAGCCAACTCCTAGACTGCCTTGTCAGCGCCCACAGAGAAATGCAAACGCACGCAGGAGGAAACAAAGAAGAAAACCTCATGAGTATGATATCAGATGTATTAAGCAAAGTACCTGAGGACATTTCCAAAGAAAACGTCGATCGGGAGGTGTTTCAGCTGCACGAAAATTCCCAAACAGGGCTCTATGAGCTAACTCCGCTGAGTAACTTCCTTAAAGGAGAACTTTGCTGTTACAATGCGCTCCTTGCATTTATCCGCATGTCTCTTACCCAGCTTCTCGAGGTATGCTCGTCTTCAGCGGCCCACTAAGAAAACAATGACCACGTTTTAACGAAGACAGTTATATCATGTCACTCCGTGTGGCACAAGCACAAGCGAACACAGATGGCACTGCCCTCTCAAGTCACCTGTACACGTACGATGCATGGGGTAGATAGGCAAGTGGTAAAGTACTAAATGATTGCAGGCACTAAAGGGATGGTGCGTAATGACGGAGGATTTGGATAACCTCAGTAAGGATATATATTTCCAGAAGGTCCCCACAGCGTGGATCGGCGCGTCCTATCCTTCAAAGCTCAGCCTTGGGGCATGGCTTCATGATCTTGGGGAACGCGTCAGTAGCACGAGACACTGGGCACAAAACGGCCCACCAAAGGTTTTCAATATAGCGACATTTTACAATCCACAGAGTTTTTTCAAGGCGGCATTGCGGGTCGTCGCGCGTGCTCTAAAGGTACAAAATGAAGAACTTAATGCGTTTCAATAAAAGCAATATATCACAATCCCACTTTACCTCCAAGCTCCCAACTGTTCGCTAGCCGGCTCAGCAGTAATCAGCATCTTCCAAGCCTTTAGGTAGTTCTGCACCTCCTTGGCACTACTGTGCAGGAAGTGTCACTGCCGAAATGCCTAAAATATTGGAAACACAGAAAACGTAGCAATCCTCAGCGCCTATGATTCGCTTCAGGAGCCCCCTTCCAGTCTCTCATTGTCTGCCGACTTCACTAATCTCGAGGACGAACCCGGCCCACAAACTCCTGAAGACGTGGGTGTCTTCATCACAGGAGTTTTCCTCCAGGCAAGCAGACTCTCCAGTGCTGGGCTTCCTAACTACTCTAACGAGGAGCATCTCCTTAATTGGATATACCTGTTCTCCTTATTCGTGTTCTTTTGACCAGCAACACCAACAATAGCTGTTTACAGTTGCCTTTAATTCACCCAGAAGTGCGCTTTTGTTCCTGCAGGGAGCTGCTTGGTCTGTGGAGGATAAACTGCTTCGTGACGCTAGTCCCCTAGAAATGTGCCAGCGGATGCCGCCAATTCGCTTGGCCCCCAAGCTACCCCAAGCGGACCAGGGAAAGAAATACAAGTTAGCATACTTCCTACCTAACAGCTACAGCCGTCCTCCCTCACTGATTGCTAAATTCCAGTAGATGGCACGGATTGTTCAATGAGAATGTAGTCCCCATCCTCCGGTGCGGAAAACAGGTGCCCGGTCTACAGAACGGCTGACAGGGCGGGCGTTGCGGAAGTTGTTACCTTCTTGGATCTACCAACAGGTTAGACATGTTTGATTTGCTTAAAAACCCTGTTCCAACATTTCCTTAGAGCTGTCTACATACTGCCGTAGCCACACACAATCCCATGTGTCTCCATGTGCACCTCTGCAGATGACGACCCGGAAAAGTGGGTTCAACGCAGTGTTGCTCTGCTCTGTGAAACAGGGCAGGGAAACTCTGCTCAAAACCAAGAACATCTGTAGGATACGTTGCGTACGCTCAAATGGCAGTCACATCGTTTGCATTTGACACTCTGGTAGGATCTGTTCTGCACGTATGGCAGCCTTATCGTTTGTACTTGAATCATTCTGGTAACTCCAAAGTAAGTCAACTGTTGCTAGAGTGGAGTAGCCTAGCCCCTATGCAGCCCCAGGGGAAGTTGTACTGGAGCGCCAACTACAAGCAAACAAAAGCTGGCACGAGTCAAAAGGCCAGCAAGTCGGCCAACAATGTTTGTTGGGAAGTCGGTCACCATATCCCTTCCACAATATATCAAATAAATATCATTCCCACCGGTTAAATACCGGGTCCCAGACACTGGGCTCTTCTACATGAGACATACTTACGGCAGGCATGCAACTCAGTGCTTTTTGCAACACATTTTTCCGGCTAATTTTCTCAAGGGGTGCACCGCTGTACTCAGCGACAAGATCATAAGCACACGAAGCCAACATGCGAAACTGCAGTGCTCGCCATACTTTACTGGGTGACATCATCGGGAGAATTTCGACGTGCTAGAGTTACATCATCGCCGTTGCGCGCGTGTGGCGTTTCACAATATGCGTTATCCAAATCGCCATAGATGCATCTTGCATTAGAACGCATACGCATATTTGGTTCACATCCACACGCCTTTGCCACTGCTGCCTCAACTTGTAGAAGCTGTTTCTGTGTAGAGTTGCGGTTAACCGGCAAGTAAACAATGCGGCGCATTACTTCAGAAGCTGTCTTTGGATATCCCATACCTCCTGCACCGCTTGGCAATGTAGTGCAGCAGACAAGTGTAGTAGCGTCGCTAGCTGCGAACAGCCCGTTTTCCCGGAGAACAGCTTCGAAATCCGAACTACTCCAGCCATCTGGTGTGACAATTGGAAATAACCTGCGGGCACGATGCAAAACGCTCTTCTCTGCAAGGTATAGACGCAACAACCCTACACGGTGATTGCTCGATTAACTACAAAAGCTAGTCAATGCATGGCCATCTAAAACTCCGCCATTAATTCTTTTCACAACGTCCACAGATAGGAACGCCTCAGCTTCAACTGTGCGCTCATCTATTTGCGAGTATGAGGTGGTGCACAACCATAATAAGGGAAGGTGCAAAGCTACCCTTGGCAAACACAAAATAGCTGTGCAAAGGACTTCATAGTAAATAGGACTTGACGCTCTTTCGCGCCGTCCTACCAGAAGGTCTTGAAAGCAGCATCACTTCCTGGTATTTGGAAACCCAAGTACTGGAGCCTCCGAGCAAATCTCGTTGTGCGCAACTGCTGTCCAATGAATTCCTCCAAGTTCCACGAATCAAGCCTCTTCCTGAGAGTGCCCAAATTCACAAGCAAGGATACAGGGTTATGAGGCTTTACATCCCCAGTAAAGCAGCAGCGACGTTGCCTGCTGAGTCAGATATGCAGTGATTAGGTTATTCGTACATGAGCACTGCAAGAAGGGAAGAGCTTGGCTGACACCGGAGAAGCTTAAAAAGCTCGCCTGTGGATGGAAAACCCCGTACCTGCAAAATACATAGCACTCGCAATGGAATCACACCGTGGCTACAACACTTAGTCTGCAGCCTTCAATGAATTCTCCTTCCTGTTGCAAAGCTGACGGAAAATCCGGTCTTCCTGGAGTCAGAAAGGGGAAAACTTACGAATGACTGGAGGAATGTTCCTGGATTCCAACCTAGCATACTGTCAATGGAACACAAACACACCGACTAACACGCTTCAAGAGAAAGCAGTAAACATCATAACAAATGCACGCACCCTTCCTGCAAAGGCACGGAGAAGTAGTTACTAAACATTAGCTCTAGGCCTCCCAAGTGATGGAGCACATGGCAGTTGTCTTACTAGCAAAACTTCAAAAACGGCTTCATAAATACTTCGCTTTGCAATATGCATGCCCCAAAAGTCACGCAAAGCTTCTTGAAGAATGTACGCCGGCTACTATATGGGTACAGCGCTTGCAAGGACCTCATGCGGGCAGCGACAAGCTTGCTACGCACCTGCAAGACACACCAATTTAACAACCCCCAAAAGGAAGTCAGACAACCTTCGTTACTGAGTCACGTAGGCCTTGCCGAGCACGTGCAGGAGGTACACGAACAACATAATACATTGTACATCCAGACTCATCGACAAGCGTCTACAAAAAGGGCATAAAGCTCACAGTTGCAATTCCTCCACCAGCCGAAGTACACGTCTTGATCAACCCAAAGGAAAAAAGGCTGACATCCGCGCGAGGGTGACCTGAAAATGACGAAATCAGGAACAGCAAAGGACACAAGGCAGCCAGACCTTACCAACAGAAACGCTTGTGTCGTACTGAACGTTAACGCCAACGGAAATACTAATGACAACGCACTTGCCACTTACCTCTGTACAGCTCTCCGACAAACGACTCTGCGCAATCCTCTATGAGCAAAAGTTTGTGTTTTGCGCAGAATTCCACCAGTGACTGCAGATCGCAGAGGCCTCCGTAAAGGTGAGAACAGAGAACTGCCTTAATCTTAGAACCCCAACACTGCAGTGACTGCTGCAGGCTTTGCTCAGTGGGCATCAACGTGTGTGGGTCGAGGTCCAATGGCTGTACGATCAAGTGATGTTCCTTCAACACTCTGAACATCATTGGCACGTTAACAGCTGTAACAAGAACCACAGAACCCTTCGGCAATAGAGCAGGTTGCAGTGAACGGATGGACTGAATGTACAGGTCCAGTAAGCTGCGTACGCACAGACCCACGACGCACCCCATGGTGCTGTGAAACGTGGTATCCTGTGTAGACATCCACAGCTCTTGAGCTCCAGGCGTGAAACACCCTCGGCTATAGTGGGGGGGGAAATGTGCACTTCCTGGGTCTGCAAAAACAGCCAAGAGCTCCGTTGGAGGTGTTATGAATGTTCCGTCATGCCTGCACAAAGGACGCCACGCCGCGGGAAGAGAGCCGGCAGGAAACGCCTCACTGCTCGAAGAAGATTGGTCTAAACGATTCAATGGTAGCCCAGATGATTGACTGGAACCTTCCATATTCGTATACCTAGATGCTGCAGCCTCGTCAGTGCAGCTGATGGCCGGCATTTCACCATTTGGGTTCGCGTGTGTCGGCGTGCCCACTACGCAACGGTGATCCTGACGTTGTAGGCTCCCAAGCAGTAGACGGACACTGTCGAAGCTCACATTCTTGAGCTGTCTATAGGGCCGAATCCACAGCTCTTCGAGCCTCCGATGCAGCGCTTTCGTAATGTTGAGCCTCGCCTTGCCGCCTAAGAATAGAGTAGCCTTTGCCTCTTCAGCTGCGGCCGATGCAGCTGTTCGAAGCATTTGAAAGGCGGATGAAAAATTAACGTCGACATAAACAGCGAGGGCTGCCAAGGGGTTTTGCGGTGTAGGTGGAGCGACTGTTTCAAATTGGCCTTCCTCAAAAGGCGACTCTATGGAAGCAACAGGGGACTCAAGGGCCGTATCCATCAATCTCTTGCCCCCATCATTCCTCCCTATATCAGCCGTCGACCCTTCAGTGGCCTTGCTAGATGAAGTGGAACCTTCATCTGTGCTTAAATGGTAAGAGTCCATTCCTTCCATTTGAGCACTTTGAGCGCCGCGCCCTGCAGCTGGAAAAGGCAGCAGCCACTACGTGCAATTTTTCGCTTTTAAATCAACCAGGGAATATATTTTTAATCTGCATAACTGACTTTGAGGTAGGAATATACTCAGGGAAATTCAGAGCAGTCTAACGCCGACGAGGGCAACACCGTCAACCATTGGTCGGCCTACACAGTTCAGACTCCAGGGATTTTTGTGCAGTTGCTTCCAAAAAGAAGTTGAAAAAGGACACAAGTTATGGCGGAAGTTAGTGAGGGGCTGGTTGTGGGATAGTAGCGGCGTGTCTCATAATGCTCCCATCGAGTTCTGGCGTTCTTTCATGAGGCCAGGCCATGGCTACCAAGTCCTCGATGTCTGTAGGGCAATCGGCTAATGAAAAGAAGCGGACATGATCAAAAGTGGGTTTGTTTACAGTGTGGTAATAGGAATTCGTCAAAACTAACTAAAACTTCAAGCTTTTATATCCATCCCCTGAACACCGTAGTCAGCGCTGGCCGGTTGGGGGGGTCAGCTCGCGGCGCCGCCAAAATCTACACAACGAATAGCACTCTACTGTTTGGAAGGTACATTTCCGTAGTCCGTTAGTAATGTGAATTCATGCTTAAGGGAACTGTAGTAGACAGTTCCTAGAGCCTGGAAGATACGCAGGGTGCTGTGTCAGTTTGACCACGCAGTGATCGAGTGGTAGAAAGGAAGCAAAAAACTCTCTTCTATATCTTGCTTTGCTCAGTGGGAGGCTGATGTGGCGGCAACAATCCGTCAGCGATGCGATGAATAAGGCGCCCGTTACCTGCGCCTCCAATCCACTACTGCGAACAGAATAAGCGGCACTAGAGCAGTGCAAGCCAAGTAATGCCCGCTGTTGGCTGACAGCTTCGACCTTCCAACAGAATTTGCCTTTCACTCGTGAAAGCCTTACAATAGCCTTGCGAGCTTGTTGAACCCGTAACCCGTGCAGAGGCAGTTGCATCGCCACGCAACTGCTGGTCTGGTAGGCTTCTCATTGGCCACGGCATTTCCCCCCAATAAGCCATCTGCCATCAATGTCGAACGCTTCCATGTTAACTGCTACAATATAGCGTACAGGGTGTAGGAGAGTTGCACACCGGCATCGTGGGCATCAATTTCCACCACGCGCAACTTGCACTTGAGGTGCCTGTCAAAAATTGCGCTTTTACATGCGGCTACAGTGGCAGTGTGAGTCCTTTGCTGGCGTAAAATGACATAAGCTTGTAACTGTTCCAAACATTGGCAGGGGCGCCTGACCAAGACACCGCCCCCCTGACAAGCTAATAGTAAATAGTAGAGTGCCTTTGCACTCTGGCACCATCCTGAAGTGCATCGTTTCCATGCCACTATATTTGGGTGCGTATAAATACGCACACGTGAACCAGTTCGCTGCTGGTTAAAGAAGTGAAAATGGATCGTCATCCCTTACTTCGTTGCATCCCACTATTCGCCCTTGCCTTCAATCAAGTGACTCCTGGGCTAACACATGCCGGTAGAGATTCAGCCTTGCTTGGAGGAAAGCCAACCGCGCCGCTTGCTCCTGTTCAGTCCTACATAGTTCAAGTAAAACAGATAACGCTTTCTGTAATGTAGCATGGCAACTCACTTGTTGATAAAGCATAGTGGGTTGTTTCTATTACGGCGTACGCTTCATTTCTTTGTAAAC
This sequence comes from Eimeria zaria, assembly GCA_904066265.1. NCBI lineage: Eukaryota > Apicomplexa > Conoidasida > Eucoccidiorida > Eimeriidae > Eimeria > Eimeria zaria. The sequence goes on along the minus strand of CAJFCY010000016.1, from coordinate 34,487 downwards.
GTGGAAGGCGAAATGCAATTAAAGATACATAAGATGGTGAAATGCACAACGGAAAGCGGAATATATAGAGCGGGACTTAGGTACAAAAAAGCACAGTTAACGCATTCGTACACAACAACGCCAGGTATAAATTGTCGAAATTGTCGGTTGAAGCCTCCTGTTACACGACGTACTTATCGTCGCCTTGGCAGGCGTCAGAACCCCTGCACAAAAAAAATCAGGAAGACGACTAGCAGTCGCCGATGCAGCGAAACACGTCACTCATTATACAGCCATGCAACACCTGCTCGACTGGCGAGAACTTCGCACAACTCAGGTCTTTAAACTGCTCCTGCTGGTCAGAGGAGATAATGTTAATCCTACTTCTTACTCGGGCAGGTTTAGGAGTTCAGAGAGAGCTTCGGTAGAGAGGACTGGCCCCGTTTGCTCCTCCACTGGATTGTCTCTCTGAGCAATGCGGCGTTTCTGGTTCAGTTGAAGCAGCTGCACTGCGGATGTATTGTGAGCCAACCCTGCAACTGCAATGGTAACATAAGTGAAATGAACCGTACGCAAAGAAACACAATTAGTGATATTCGTTCGAGAGAAATACTGGTAACCCACTATGGCGTTCCTACAAATAGTTTTTGCTGCACGCCCGCACCCTAAACCCTACACCGGGAAGCCCTAGAACCTACCCAGTCGATCATACAATTTCGATTTCCTTTCCAAATGAATCGAAACCGTATCGACGTCCCGAGTGTTTCCTTTTCGGTCAAGTTCGTCAGCAGCACTCCTCAAGGTAATACCTTCATTCTTGCCAGCAAACTGCCGCCCAGCCCAATCTAATGGCTGTAGTTCCGCAAAAAAGAGAAACAACCCTATTTACTGTAGCTAGTCAAGTTACATTTGGTGTGATCGCACATTTAGGATAATCAGATGCCGGCGAAAGCAGCAGCTGCTGCAGAAGCCACAGCTGACTTCAAAACATTTTCTACTGAGGAGGGAAGTCTGCTCATGTGACTCACCTTTTGCGAGGGCCGGGTCCATCTGCGGGAACACGGCGCGTCATGTATAAATATTCTACCTTCTTTGGCAGCATCAACAAAAAAAGGCCGATCCGCATCCAGTCGCTGCTGTTGAGTCTCCTTATGCTTCCTGACAATTAGTGACAGGCGAAGTTGAGATTTCTGGGAAACACCGCGAACAGGAATAGGCCGTTCAATGGCCAGTGCACTCTCAGTAAGCCAGCCATAAGTAGAACTCATGCTTAACAGGGATGCAATACTTAGTTAGCCCCGGGCTCCAACACCCACGGACAAGGGTGCCTTGTTTAGTTCGCCTTCAGGAAAACCTCCAGAAGGCTGTTACCCGCCGAATGACTCCTCCAACCTACGTGGGAGGCAGGCGCGGTTCCAGCCTTGCGGTTTCTTCAGGTTCAGCAACTCTGCAAGGGAACTGCCGCATTAGGAGTCTAACTTGGCTCCTGGCCGAAAGCGGCGAATACGTAGCTTGACTTTCGCGCACAATGACAGATGAGCTTAGTGGGTTTTTGTAATACAAAAGGGAGATATGCAGCAAGTGGTTTCGTGTGAATCAACGGGGCTTGGGAAAAGCCCCAGGCGACCACCGAACGTGCAGCCCACTCAAAATGAATATGCACCGTTTGTTAATGCTTATTATATACCCTAAGTCTCATCGTGCATTTTAATGACATATTTAGTTTTGTACTGCTGCCCAGAGCGTCATTGCGCATGCCTTACACTACGCCAGTCTGCAGCATCCCTAAACTGCATGACTTCCTATCTTCGTTTTACTACATGCATTGATGGTATTGCATGCGACGACGAAAAGCGAGTGCAGAAACGACCGTAATTTGTCTGAATAGGAGTATCATTGGCTTGGACCTGGGTAGAAGGTGCGTGGTGTACAAGCTGAAGCGTACAGGCTTCGGGGGAGATCAAAATCGTTCCATCCCGTACGGAGAGCAAAACCAACCAACGGAGAAAGTTTGATGGTGCCGTTATATTAGAATTGGAAAATCATACCCGCTCGTATGTCTTCTTCCCCACTCCCCAGCGCTCATGACGGGGTCTGACGAAGGAACTTCGGGAAGAGACATCTTAACTCTGGAGAAACAGGAAGGAGAACTTGAGAATTCAGGTGCGAAGGCGGAAGATGAAGGGGTGGAGCAAGGGAACGACCGTGTAGACTGCCATCAGGCGGCGGCCTGCACGGAACCAGATATGCCTGACCAAGCCAGCGCGGGTGCCAGTGAGGCATCGAATTGCCCTGCTTCATCTGCCCCTGCAGAGGGGCCATCTAACGATAATGATGCAGACATACAGAGTACTTTGTCTGTATCCTCATCAAAGAACGACGAGTGCGCAGCTAGTGCTCAGCCGGCAGAGGATGATGTGGTTGAAGTATCAGCTGACAATATTGCTCCTGGAGCCCCAGTCATCAACCCCGGCGGTGAACAGGGCACCCACGATACGCTTGTTCCAACTGCAGCTAAACCTGAAGCCTCTCCAAGCATGGTGTCAGAGATGCCTCCTCCTGCGTTCTTACCGCGCCAATTACGCATAAAAAGTAAATCGTGCAGGCCGCTGCGCTGTATCCAGTGTGCACTGGTGTTCGGCAGGTGATTCGCCAGTCGTGAGCCCTCAGCATGGCGTGTTATTACTACCATATTTCGCTTGTATCTTTGTTGTTCTGTTTTCAGGACATGCCAACCGAGTACGCGCTCAAAGTTCGTCGAGTGTTTCGGTATCCACAACCCCCACTGCCGCTGTTGAGATGCATGAAGAGGGAGGGCAGCAAGAGGCGCAAGCCCCAGCTGACGATGCACAGACTGCATCAAGCGACCGCAGCAAAGTAGATGATGAGTTCGTCCTTTTTATGAAGGAAATCCAGCAGCTGGATAGTCAGAGGGAAGCTGAACAGCAGGATTCAAGTCCAGGTAATCAGGAAGCGGCGCCTGCCGTGTCTGTAGTGGAGACGCCGGCAGACAGTCAAGAACAATCAAAACTCTGTCAAGCCGCTTCTGAGAGTCCTCAGAACTCTACGGAACAAGCGACAGCGATCACGGGTAACCACGAAGAGCAGCAACAACAGGAGAATGAGACAGTTTGGCAAGCGGTTGTAGATGCTGCTACTGGCAAGACCTACTACTGGAATGTAACAACTGATGAGGTTACGTGGGAGCTGCCAGGAATTTCCACACACCCTAGCGCTGCACAGGAAGACACGCATGACAAACAGCAACAGCAACAGGACCTGCGGCAGTGGGCTGCGTCGACATTTAAACTAACCCAAGAGCTAGCAACGTGCTCTGAGAAGGTCCAGCAGCTCATGTTCCAGTTAGACTTTATAGAGGAGGAGTTGGACGCAGAATACGAAAGGGCGTCGTCAGCTCAGGCAGCTGCTTCCAGTGAAAAAGCTGAGGCCCTTCTGCGCCTAGAACGATTCCGTTCCATGAGGCGGCAGCAGGAGTCCCGAAGGCCCAAACGATCACAAGAGGGGAAAGCTGCTGGTTCGGATGATGAATTTTTAAGGGAGTTGATAGACCTTCAGCTTAAGCAAGATCGACGTACTGACCCTGCACAGTGTGCCGCCTGCAAGGAGCGTCTGGCGGAGTCCAGAGGAACGCAGCAGCAACAGGCAAAGGTAACTTTATTGGAAGGGCCTGGTGGTGCTGATTCTGCCACCTACGCAGCGTCGCGAAGGCGCCATAACGAATAGCCTGGTAACCCCTTTGCATAGCCTCACTACACTACCCATTTGGCTCTCTGTCCCTGCTGCAGGTTCGCTCAATGGCGTCTTCGCTTGCACGGCGTCTTGGAAATGTGGAGAAGGAATGGGCTTCAGCAATGCTAGCTGCATTAAAGGCTCGGTTGGTGGGTCGCAGTCCTTTTTATTGTTGCTTACCCAGGTACCGACGGCTGGCCCTGAGGTCCCATGGTTTTTGCGTTGGCTTGTTTCATTTGATGGTGGGCATGCTTGCAGGATGATTGGATAGATGGAGGCCTTAGTAGCAGCTTTTTCCTCAAGAGACTTGATAAAATGCAACAGGATTTCCAGGTATCAAAGACTGTAGTCCCTAAGGCCCTGTCAGATCCTACAGAATAAGTGACATAGCAGTTACTAATGCCACTGTCCTCTGTATGTGGGGTTGCTTGCAACGGACATCTTGGGTTTTTTAGTGTTGGCTGCGTGCTGCAGAAGCAACTTGTGCATGACGTGGAAGCAGAAGGGCGCCGTCAAGAACTAGCTTCCGTATTTCCGTATTCAGCTGCTGCTGCTGCTGCTGCCTTGGCCAGTGGAGCAGCAAAAGCATCTCCTCGAAACAGCTTAGCTGGTTTGACGGGGGCGTCGGCGTCGGACAAGGGCGGCAGCGGCCGTTCCACGAGTAGCTCTAGGAACGCTGGTGCTGCGCCAAGAGGCAGCAGCACATCCAGCGAAGAGTCGACGGCAGTCTGTACTGCCCCTCCTACCCCTGAAGGGCCCCCACCGACGCTTCCGGATGAAGTGCCTCCAGCGTCATCAGAAGCCGCAAAGGCGGGGGCAGCACCAGCAACAGGTATGTCGCTGGTTGTGTTTAATACTTTGCAGACGGTCAAGGACCCGTGGCTTATTCTACGCACAGATGTGGGTATTCCCACAACAGCGTTTCCATATGTGTTTGCTGGGTTATCTGCGTGATTGGGGGGACATTGGGCCTTTAGTAGCCCGTTGGGCACACGAAACTAGACTAGCACGAACTAGACACGCATGGTTAGTGCAAGTTCAGCTCGTCTTCATTTCTCCCTAGTCTAGGCGTGGCGCGTGCTTAGCATTGACCCCCAAAGGACGGTGGTCCCGGCGGGCTCTTGCTGAGTTATGCACCGTCGAACGAGCTGCATAGACACAACAACTTCATGCGCCAAGTTCTGCCGAACCACAATGCCTTCCGCTGCGTAACCCATCAACAGGGCGGCTCGCGCATACAGCAGCTGCTGAATTCACTCTCAGGCTAGCGGCCCTCGATGGCCACCAGCGCTCTTCAGGGCGCGTCGCCACAAGGCGATGCAGCTCTTCTGTATCGCAGGTCCTTGGAGTGTTCAGGCAGGTTCATGATGCAGTGCAGAGTCAGGTACTTGTGCAGCTGCTCAAGTGCCGCGCGTAGAAGTTGCGGCAGTCCGCTTTTTGAACTTCAGGCGGCTGGTCGGCAGCTCGCGTCTAAAAGACAGTAGCACTGGTCGTGTTTTCCGTGCAATGTATGCTAGCATATACTTACATGTTTGGCGGTCTGCAGATCATCAGCGTCACCAAGAGCTAGATCCGAAGGCTCCTGCGATCTCGCGGGAGGGAACCCAAGGGTCTACTGTTACCGTGGCGCCTGTTAAGCGGCCGCTCGGCAGTTCTGGCGTCAAAATAATTAGTTCATCCAATCCCCTTGTACGGAGGCGCATGCAGCTTGTTGAAAAGTGGCAGAAAAGTCGGGAGAACGATGACGAATCCGAAGAGGAGGTCAGTTTTCAGAACTTTTCTTCTCTATGCAGGCAGCTACATGCCGCGCATTGGGGATTGTCAAACTGTATTGTCAGTGTTACTTGCTATCTCTGCACAGGACGACTACGACAAACGAAAAGAGCGCTTGAAACAGAAGAAAATTGAAGAGTGGAAGGAAAGGGAAATGGCAAGGTCTGCTACTTCGGCTTTGTTTCCCATGGAGTACCGTATGCTTCAGAGTAGCCTGTGTTTGCAGCCTCGTACTAGCCAGTGGTTTCATAGAGGCGCATCTAAACTTCGGCGGCTGTGATCTGTGTATTTGCAGTCGCAGAGGGATGCAAAATGCGAATTTTATTGAAGTAACGGCGGATTGGCGCACTTTAGTGCAAAAAAAATGACCCTGAAGAACCCCACAAAAACAAGGGGGACCCTGTTGTGCATCAAGGAGGCATTTGCCACGCAACGCTTCCGCACTGCAGGAACGTGAAAGTCAATTTAGTTGCTCGCTAACTGGCAAGTGCTTCCTGCAGTTTTATGCTGCTAGAAAGCAGCCAGCCGAGAGCAAATGCTTTGAAACTTTGTGCCGGATGTGCGCTTGATTTATTTGTCGTGGTTGCTCTCAAGGTTCAGGATCCATACTTTACATTGATTAGTTGTCTCGAATAGTTTGGAGCTAGAGAAGGGAATTACCGACTGCGCAGACACTTCGAAGTGCGGCACAGCACCCGACCCCAACAGAACTTGCATTGTAACTGTCGAATCCATAGTGACGGGCTGTTCAGAAAGTTCAGGCAGCCTACCTCGGTGATTCCGGTGGGAAGGCAGAGGAGCTTCCCACTGATTGAAACCAAGGAATCTATTGAGTCAGGTGAAAGTCTCACATTCAAGCAGAGAAAGTTTCAGCGCCGACACCGGCTAAGGCAAATTACGCTTGGCTGGGCAGACGGATAGAACTCGTGTATACACTCGCGCTAGGAAGAGGTTTGTGCACGGCTTTGTGTTCCTCAAGACCACTTCATCCACAGGAATTCTGCTTTCAACCGTTGGTATGAGCTCAGTTCGTTGGGCATAGGCACCTCCAACTTAGTTGCATCCACTGTATAGAAGGATACTGTAGCCTCCTGAAGCTAAACAGGTAAACAAGTACTTGTATCTCAGGAGGGGAGTAACATGCTTTCCCTCGTTAAGCAAAATTTATTCAGCGCGTAGCTTGCTGATTGAGTGAACTGCGATGGGCCCTAGTTATCAGGTAGTGGGCCAAAGGCGGGAGCAAATTTGCATGCTGCCGATGCATAACTGTGGAAATTATTGATAAGGGGAACGGATCGATCGATTATGGCCCGAGCGTACTTGTGCTTCTCATCCTTGTTGCCTGTAACTGTGGAGGTAGCGGAGAGTTTCTGTGGGGCCTGCTGGAGCAAACTGAAGGGAACATGCTCCTATCAATTTTTGCATCTACTGAGCGACACAACAATGTTGCCTTTATTTGAAGATACCAGCACGTTGGAGTTGCCGGGAGCGGCCGGGGAAGCTTTCGTTAAAAGTGTACGGCAAGTGCAAGGCGGCTAATGTTGTAGTTCTGGCGAAGACTAAAGGCCAAAACCTGATAAAATAGTCGAAGGAAAGCTTTAATGACTCTGATATGCTCGAAATAGTGCTTACTGAACTGCACATTGTTGTGAGAGGACAATACTGAGACCCCTTCAAGCCCGCGCTGCCGTGTTGGCAGTCGATTGGTTGTGCACATACTTCACAATGCGACCCACCCTGTCTGCCCCCGGGCTCAGCGGTGCGTTTGCGGTGGCATTTGTCATCGCATTGTGTACCTTTGGGTGAGGTACCGGTTGGGTTGACATGGCCAAACAGACGCGCGCTGCGCAAGCTTCAGCTTGCACGTAACAGTTTGTGCCGACAAGTATGAAAGGCTGGCTGCTGTATGCCTTCCCGATGGAGTGTTGTGGCCGCGCCAGCTGCATTCCATGAGTCGTAAGTAAATGGCGACCGCAGCAGGGAGTAACAAAACAAAATGCACACAAGCCAGCCTCAAGCCCCGCTTGTTCAATATTCAGTCGGGGAAAGGCATGTTTGATGGAACCAAGTATATATATAACCCATCATGCCGAAGGAGGTGCGCAATCGTTTTGGAAATCATATTTATGAATACGCCGCACTCGTTACCATCACAACTGCTGCCTCCATAGCACGGAGCACAAGCAGCCTAACAGTGCATGGCATTATTTCAAATGCAATGTGCTGGTACCCTGTTTGCTACAATCATGCGCACTTGCAGATGCTCGAACTTCGGGCAGATTTAGGGCTAGGTGCAGTGTGCTCGACCGTGAGCAGCACGATTAATACCCTTGAGTTGTTCATCAGCAACGATTCTGCCTAGGGTAAACACTCCCATCGGGGACCCCGACGGTTTTCTGCTAGAAGCCTTAACGGGCCACCAATGCTACGAAAGCGTACTGGGGAAACGGTGTTGCATGCAAAGCCCCCGCTAGGCTCTCAACTCCATTTTGCTACGTCAGTGGATTATCACAATAATTACTGTGCAGCGCTTCCGTAGCACCACAGCGTTCCGCTGATGCCGCATCCGTGCCGCCGCTTCCAAAGGCAAGAATCGTTTCTAAAATTTGAGCCAGATAGTGGCTTTGAGGTGCTGCCTCACAGCTGCCTCGTGAAGAGGCACGTTTCCGGCAGAAACGCAGCGAGGGCATCGTGGATTAAACACCTCGAAACATTTATGCTTGAAAAAATGCCAAGGTTTTGCCCGCTTGCCGTATGTGTTCCATGCTTTTGCATGCACCTGCACCTTCTACTTGGATCAAATGCCTGACGCGTAAAACTAGCGATAGCTGATGGGCATAATGGTGAATATTCGGTAGTAAAGAGGCCGAAGAACTGCCTTTTTGATGCCATGCACAGCACTGATACTCCAGCTGAAATGTACCATAGTTTCTCAGATAGCTTTGGTACAAAGAAGAAATTTGGGTCTACCCTCGGCATTTGTGAAGATCAGTAAACGCGGATCACTAACGTCACAAGCATCTGCATAAAGCGCCTGGTAAGAACCAGCAACTAAATCTTACGTGGTAACGGATGATCCATTAACCAGGTATACAATAAGCAAATGTAAAAAACATAAACTTGAAAAGCTGATATATAAAACTTGCCATGTACAGGATCAGCAAAGGAATATGCTGCAATGGAGTGCCATTGGTACTGCAGCGACGCAGGAAATATGCCGGTAGAAGTCATGCTCGTGAAATTGTCCCGAGGGCTCAGTCTGCTCGTTGCACGCCTATAGTTTCTTCAGCTAGAAAGAGCTGTTGCCTGCAATGGACTGAGCTGTTGCCTGTCAAAATTTGAGCCACCAAGCCGCTCTATCACTTCCTTTCAAAGAATGCATAAAATAGGCAGCCCTGTGACCTCAATAACGCGAGCAGTCCCCCTGTTCTGCACACCTCACGCGTTTTCTTTTGTACGCCGAGCTTGAAACTCCATAATGACCAAAGCTAGGAGGCGGGGCCTGCGCGGAGTGATGAAAGTGGCATGCACCACCTGCTTAGAATGCAGGCAGCTCCTGCGCGGATTGTTAGCTGCCCCCATCAAATGTGTCCCCTGCAGACCACTTACAGAATGATAAGTGCAACAAGTGCCCCTAAGTCTGAAGTAAAGGTTTCCCTTTTGATCCCGAATGTCCCCCTGAGAAACTGCGAGGACACCACAACGGCAGAAAGTTGATATGTTTGCCCCTCCTAGAGCATGCGCGTTCCTTATGTTGAGGCTTCTCAAGTTGTGGGCCCTCCTGGAACTTACGTCGTCTCCAGATACTCGTTCTCCACCTTCACCAATGAAATATTCGTTATCCAAAATTACCAGGCTAAACGCCGCTAGTGCATACTTGAAGGGAGATAACGCCTGCAGCGGGACACAATCACACAAAACCACGTCAAGTTTTACTCAACTGAAGAGGCATACAAGGATGGAGAGAAACTGCGGTATGCAATAATATATTCACCCACCGCAAGAGCCTTGAAGAAGGGGTTCAACTGGTCAATCTGGGCCATGAATCCAGAAAAAAGGGCTAGGACAACTTGGGCCACTTGCGTGACGGCAAGTGCGACGACCTCCTTCATGCATGAAGCGCATTTCACAGGGGAAGAACAGGCGCTTTATACCGGGCAACTAGCCTCGAAAGGGTTTGGAAGGGGCAGACTGACTGACATGCGTCCGCCAAGTGTTACCATGAGAACTAAACTAGCTATACACTTCGTTGAAAATGGGAGAGGCTGTCTCAGCAAATTTGTCCCGCAGCAGCAACCACCAAACGGTAATCACACGGTCTTGCTGGGTAACGCATCCCAGAGGAATGCCTTGCAGCCCTGCTTTTTAACGAAAAGGAGACTCTATGTAGGCTTACATCCGTCACTATGGCCGATATGAAGTAACCGTATGACTGCAGAGCTAGAACCGAGAGCAGTAGCACGCCTAAGGAGGCGAAAAACTTCGCTGCCGTTGCAGCCAAGCCCATTATCCAGAAGGTGATCCTGGTGCCAACGATAAGGTGGAGCGCACGCATGACGTACACGCAGATGCATACATTTTCCCCACAATAAACACCACGCTGCGGCATGACTGTCTATTTATTTAACTGAGGCGGCTGGCAAATCTTACAAGTGGAAGATGACGGGGAAGACCAGGAATAATATTGTATCACTGGTCGACGTCCCGATGAAATACACCCACATGCGCAGGACACCTGCAAATGCGGCAAACGCACTTGTCGTCCTTAAAGCGAAAAACGAAGGAACAGCCGCAACTGCAACGCCGTCACCTCTTTCGAAAGGAGCAGACGCGCTGGAGTCACAAAGCGCTACAAATCATGAATGACAAGGCTATGCCCTTTGGCCCCAAAGCTGTAAACGTAGCTGTAAGACGGGCCAACGCGATCATCACAACCCTACCCGATTCGTATTCCCTTTGTGCCACAGGCCGGGCTTGGGGGAAAAGGTTCGCAACCGCAAAGATGCAGGCAAGGGACTGAGGACAAAAAGGCGAACAGTCATCATCGGCCCATCGAATGCTGTCATGGCCTACTGCATGCAAAAGGAAAAGGCATTAGCGCACCTGGGTCAAGACGATCTGGTAGCAAGCTGACACACGATTCCAGGCGTCGCCCAGACTCCAGCCCATCCTGAGGAATAAAATCAGCCTGCCTAGGAGGAACGGGATGAACATGCAATTCAGAAACGGGTCACCTGCAAATAACGTCGCGCCTCTGGCTTACTGGAAGAAGATGAACGATGGCAGAAGCGCTGTTACCAGGGTGACTGCCAAGCGAGCATAAGAGGTAGATGGGTCCCTCCACCGCAACAACAGCCCTCGCCTTGTCAGGATCACGGCCTCAGTCAACGGTGAAATGCGCCCGCTTTTCCGAGCGCTTCTTGTACGGCCTACGGACGTAAGGGCATGAACTACGTCGCGCTGAGCCGTAGATACATTGCTTGACCTGCATCCTTGCCCGACGGTGCCATCAGGCCCGGAAGCTTCCCTGGACCGAAGGCATTCCGATTCTGATTCGCTTGGGCTCCTTGAACAACACAGCGCAGCCAGCTGCTGCAAGTGTCATTCGTTGCGGTGGATGGGCTTTGAAACCCTCCAGCTCTACTTGGTGTTTGGCGCACTGACACTCAGTCCGTATGGATATCTCATTCTGATATTCACAGTACAGTTTGTATGTTTACAAGTGTCGGGATAGACGGGAATAAATGCGCTGCCTCGGGTGCATCGGCAGCAAACAGCTGACAGCGAGCGAGCTGCCTAACACTTTAGGCCTACAATTTCGTCCTGTTACACTCCTCAAGTCTCTGAGTATGCGCAGGGCCCTGAGGACACAACAGAAACCACCAAACATAATAGCTGCGTATGTTCCCGGCACAAGCTCACTCATCAAGCGGGCTTGTGAGACAGCTGTGCACCTGTCTCGCAGAAATTGGAACTGTTCGAGTGCAACGCGTGAGGCTCCACGATCTCCAACAGGAGATGACTATAATTGACAGAATTTAAAGCCCTCCGTCTAGGGGACGCCTTGTCACTTTGATACCGAAGTGTCCCTAGAAGACAAGCTTCAACACTTCCTGTAGCATCGCTTACCACGGGCTCAAGTATGGAGGAAAACGTGCAGCTTCGTTGCTTAAAGTCATCCCTCCCTTGTTCTTCCTGTCACCGCAAAGCACAGAAGCTTTGCCATCTAAAACATGGCAAATGTTGCAGCCATGAGACAGCCTTGATTCGCTCCGGTGTGCGCTCCACACATCGGGGACAGACGCAGAGCACTGGTGCTGGACAAGCTTCACAATCATAAAATAAACTTTGAATAGCGGATGCAATGAAGGAGGAGCGTTCGAAGCTCCTGTGTCCCTCAGTAGTAACTAGACAAGTGAGGAATGAGGCGCCGAGCAGTAGTTTCAGGCAGATTTACCCAATTCTTAAGGAATGCTTGGCCCTCGAGCCTCCATGTGTCAGCCCATTGTTGTAGACGAGCAGCCTTAGACTGTGCATCGAGATGATGAAGAGCTGTAGCCTTAAGAATGAACTCACTAATGTTTGCATCGATCGCGCAAGGCTTGCAGCCAAGGTGTTCCAGCCAAGAAACCGCAGCCATGCGATCGCCGTAGTATAAGACGCGCCCTTCCCCCAAAAGAAGTACCTGATACACATTTCCAAACAGCGACAGACTTCTAGTGCCACGCGGAGTCGATAAGTGGCCGCCACGAGACGGAGTAGATCTGACGATGGAACTAGCAGCTTGCATGTCTGACCTTGTTGAACAAAGAGAAGCACGAGCTGCTAGGCTGGTGAATAGTACACACGACAGTGCAGCCAGCTGCCGCAAGCGTCGCCAGCTGGTCGCAGACGGCTTTGGCCATGAATGAATCCAAACCACTCGTGGGCTCGTCCGCAAAAATAACCGACGGATTACTCAAGAGCTCGCTGGCTATGCACAACCGTTTCTTCTCTCCTCCAGAAATCGAACTGCAGTTGCACACAGCTTGGAACAGGTACCCCTGAGCCCACCACGCCAGTTCTCCGCAAACGTGCTCGATATATGAAATGTTGGGTGGTTCTTGGTGATGTGCACCCTATGCTGTTAGGGGCACACAGGATCAGCTACTTACCCTCGTGCAGCTTCATGCGGTCCCCCAATAAATGACTTCGATATGTGCGCTAAGCCAAAGCACTCCAGCAAGCAGGTTGTAGTGCGCTTCGCCTCGCTCATTGATGTTCCTTTTGGCAGACGGAGGCATGCCTACAAAAGGGCGCATTCAACAAGAAAGGTATTACTGCGTCTTAGACCCATCAACCGAAAACACAGCAACTGAGCCGGAGGCAGTGGGAGCCTTCAATGACGAGATCTTCACATATCCAAGACACACATAGACAGTGCGCGAAAATGATGGGCGAGGGAAAGAGGGAAGGGGGTGGGGAAACGGGTTGGAAAGTTTTTGAGCTGGGGCATGCTTCGAAAAACATGTTTTGTTCAGGAAATACCTGAAAGAACAGATGCTCCTCCACTGTGAGGTATCCAAAAATAATATCTTCCTGCTGAATGAAACAGCTTAGCTCTTTGCACAGTTGAGGCGTGCAAGGCATGCCGTTCATTTCCACATCCCCCCGCAGACCCGTCGAAACCCTGCCACTTAAGCAGTTCAGAAGTGTTGATTTACCGGCGCCACTGCTGCCCATCAAGGCAACTGCACAAACAGCACATTGGGGGGGGCATGCATCTGATGCGAGAATGCTGCTTAGAACGCAGTCCTCTTGCCCTGTGCAGTGTAGCTGATGGTGGCAGCCCTGTGTTCTAGGCGATGAGTGACAGAAGGGTCGAGGGCATACCGCAGTCTCCTGGGTTGAAAACGAGCTCTAAGCCGTCAAGGCACAAGATTTCCTTTCTGAGCCTTGGTTGGTCGCCCGGCTTAACGTCCACTTTGTTACCACTCCCTTTCCGGCAAGCGCACAGCTTCTGGCATGATCTGGACAGACAGGTTCCATCCTGGGGAAGGGCGACGGAGTCTGAAGTGCATGCACAGCAGCCTACGACACGCGTGAAGCCCCAGAAGGGTAATAAGCTCAACAAAAGAAACAAAATATTCCAAATTGCTGCTTTTGGGGCGTCGTACTCTGTCGGTGAGTGGGTGTGTGTGTGGCAAGAGAGTAGGAATACGCCTCCGTTAAGCTCACAAGTAATGTCTTTACAACGCAACACTACAGGCTGTACGCCTTCGACTGCACGTTCTGCTTCATTGGGAGATGCCTCTTGATCCGATATGATCAAACCACAGCGGTCTTCATTTGGCAACGCTGGAGAGAGCGCGTTGCTGCAGGGCCCCGAGACGTTTGCGAGGATATCAGGCGACACCTTACCAGAGGTGCGGTCTGATGGCAAGAATATGGCTCGATCTGGACTCAAGCTGCCAGCTTCAAACTTGCTAAGAGAACGAGTAGGACTCTTTGCTTCGGCTGCTGCTGCCTCTGGCGGGTTTGCAGCCGGCATGGTCGTAAGTTGCGTAAGAACCGCTCACTATGGGGCGTCTGTGGCGCGTCACTGGGTACGCACAGTTCAAAAAGGGCTTTCTTCTTCGTTTCCTGCCGAGGAGCAGCAGTTTTCTTCCTGCGGTGCTCGGCTTCAGTGTGTTCGCTGGGTATCGTGCCCTACTTGGGGCACTTTGGGCCACGGGCACAGCTTGGCAGCATCCACCGGGCTAAGATACTGATGTTTGACCATACAACCAGCATCAGGTTGGCACACTTGCAGGCTCTGTAACTGTTTTCGACGCTGCTCAATAGCATGGCGTTCGACTGGAAACTCGTCACTGATGAGCCAAGCGATTTCCGGTGCGTCCCCAGCAAAGTGGTGTGAATTGGGGGCCTTATTCCGGAATCTAGTTCAAATTGAATAAAGATAGCTAATGTTGTAGCAAATATGCACTTTGTGGTGCAGTGGAAGGCCCGTGCTTGGACACGGCAGACAAGAAAATTCGCAAAAATAGGAGATGCGCGCTGCACCCGGGTTACCCCAATGCAGTGAAATACAACATCATTCCTTGTGTAACTATTTAGAAATGAAGAACAACTGACGAATTTCGGGACATTCCAACTACCAACCTGCACGGACACTTCAGTAAGCAGCGGCCGCTCCTGCTGCCCGAATGAGGTACGCCGCTCACAGCTTACGGCAGCAAGTTGCGACCCTGTCTGATGCTCCACTTAAAGTAAAGATGGTTTTACTATTCTCAGAAAACATAAGAAAAGACATCAGTACAGAAAACATAACACTGCGTTCCTACGTTTTATCAGCTGAGCCGTCGGCACATGCTGTCTTGTACTGGACGCAAGACTCGGCCGCGCATCCTTGGAGTTCATGAGTATCGCAGTAGACTTAAAAACAAATCTAGCCCTAAACGGGGGGAAGCGCAGAGTGTCGTTACTCTCGTGCACAAAGGCCCATGAGAAGCCATGCACACTTCTAATGAAGCCATGTTGCTGGCAGAGCGATTGATGAGGTTGCTGCAGGCGCAAGAAAGGCAGTATAATCTCTCTCCTTGGGGGCATGTACCCAGGCTAATCCCCTTGACAAGCCAGGACGAAAGGAGGGAACGCATGAGCTGAGCCATCCCTTCTTTCGGTTGCATTTGTGGCTCAAGCAGCTCAGCTCAAGGCCCTGTCTCTCTCCAGACACGCTTAAGGAGTAGGCAAACTCCGATAGCTCCATAGGCACGAATATGACCGTAGTTGAACATTATAGTTGTTGTGGTGCCGAACGTGCGAGCCTGCAACTTTTTGAACGTTCGTTGTAAGCATGTGAGTTTTATTGCTGGCTCTTGCAATTTTGCTTCTGAGGTTTGAAGGCGACTCGGGCAGTCCCTGCACGCGGCGAAACATAGGCCTCGGCGTGGGCGCAGCCTGCATTTACTACTGCAATGTTTAGTACATTAGAGTGAGGAAATATGGCAAGTAATTCGCACAGTAGTTCGGTCGTTGGCATCGCCTGAACGGCGAACAGGCACTCGCGGGAATATCCGCTGCAAATACATCCCACTGCACGCTGCACCGGGACGTCATCACTTTTCCGTGCGCATCCTCCAAATTTAAAGGCAAGAATAATATTATAGACCCTCAGGAAGCATCAGCTTATTACCATTTTGCACGCAGGAACGACGAATTCATCTCTGCACAGTCCGCATTGAGAACTTGGAGAAAACCCGCTGGGCAGTACTCTGATATGCTGGGAAGGCGGAAGTGATCGAGTGCTTGTCGCCACTGTAAGCGAAGTTTAGAACTATTATCAACACGGGACGTCGGAGTTAGCTCCAGTTCCGTTCATCCAGGCTCATAAAGTACACCAGCTTAGATGCGACTGGGCTGGGGAGAAATACCTCCTCCTTCGTTCTGAGCAGTTGGTAAAGCAACTTTTTTCCGCCAAAATCAGCCACTACTCAAGCCTCTCAATGTCGGTCATGTGGAACGAAAAGTTACACTCCCACTCAACGAAATTCGATGTAGTGAAGGTCAGACGATAATATCGCGTCACCAACGAACAAATGCAGTCTTGTACGCGCTCTCGTTAACGCGCGAGTCTCCGCAGTGATTCGTGCCGTTGTGAGCGGCAGCCGGAATTCCCAGTGCTTCTGCAGTACGGTTGTCGCTACTTCTGAACGGCACCTACCCTCCTTGCCAAAACGCCATCTGCGCACTTCGTGGCAGCAGTTAGAGTTTTAGGATGCTTATAACGCAGATCTCAGAATAAGTATAGGCTCGTTGGTAGTTGCGATCGATTTGTAACATTCAGGGAGATTGTTCCCGCAATACCAGCTAACCTTTTTTCCTGTCTACAGGCAACCTGAACTATCTGCAGCCGTCCTGAACAAAAGTGCACAGTACCCTGTAAAGGATCGGGACAGGCGGCTGGCAGTCCTGATTTGTTAAGTTCTCTGCGGCATCATGGCTTGTGGGTAACCTTACCGTTGTCTGTTTGCATGTTGCAAGCACACATCGTGGCTCCCACGTTGCCTCCTGTGAGGCAAATAAGCGTTTAACAATTGGTCACAGCGTCAGTGAACGCAGAGGGCGAGGGCACGGCAATGCTTGCATATGAGACTGTCTCGTGAGAGGCGGTTTTCTCCACGCACCAGCCCAAGACAGCTTTGGCGCCGCACACAAGACACCTTAAGGATGGGGTAGGGAGGCAAGTCGGGAGGGCAGGTGTCAAAATGGAATTTGGGTAAATTTAACTTTCGTGCAATTAGCAATGAGTCCACTGTAGTCCAAGACGGTTATCAACAGTCTTCGAGGACACTAAACGCACGCAGCGCAGGGCATGCGCGGCACTGCACTTTACGTGTTGTGTTATGGATGCCTTCTCAAAAATATGTATTCCAGTGAAGACATAATTTTCATCAAAGCAATAATTGGATGTGATTGATATTCACACACAACTGTGCTTGTGATCTTCTTTTGTGGGCTGGGTGGCTGCATGCAGATTCGGGCGGTTGCTCATTTCCATGGGGCTGTCAAGTAAATTGGCACGTTTGTCTCGGAGTATATTATTCGCAGAATTTGATTTATTATCTGTTAACAAGAAAGATAAGCGATTACTTTCCAATAGGAGGTACAGCTTCGCCGACGTTTCAGCCCGCCTCGCGGCCGACATCTGTAGTCCGCCCGGATGCATGGAAACTCTTGAAAAGGTTCGCGTTGCTGCGCCATTCTGACTCCTCTCTATCCATAATAGTGGCTTTGGGTATCAGAAGATTTTCGTGTCTTCTGACTCTGCCCTAGAAGGATCAGATAACTAGACGACAACCAACGAGCCCGCGCGTGTGAGCTATCTTGGTTTGGGATTTCAGCGGAGCTCCAGAAGCAATAAGCATACCCGCTTCTGGAGGGATTCCTTAAATTACGGCAGCATCTGAAGGTAGTCTGACGGCGAATTCGCCCATAGACGCGAGTCGCTCTGGCGTTCAGCAGGTGCTCGTGAACAAATGCATAGACAGAAAACGGTAAGCGAAAATACGTACTGATGCTCTCCTTCCTGCTTTCATGCTTTTGTGATGAATTTGCTTTTGTTTTGTCACGTTGTCAAGGTCCTTGGCATCTTGACAAGGACAGGAACAACAAATTCTCAGCCAAAAGTCCCTAACCGCCTCATGGTTCTATATTCCATATATACCACTTGCTAGAGTGGATTGTTGCTACGAGAAGCAAGATATTCTCAGTTCACCTCTTGGCTGTCCGACAAACAGTAAATCTGTATCTGGTAGCGGCTGTGTTTGGTGCTATTGTTTGCAGCTCTAAGATGAACATGGGCGCTTTATTCAGGACGCTGCAAGCACTGGCGCAGCGTCACCTGAGCGAACACGTTTACCGAGTGCTTGTCGTACGTAGTTCGTTGCCGTACCCTTCAAACTTCGATGGAATTTATTCACGTCTTCGTATGCATACACCCTTTAATTCTTGCCCCCATATCTCTAGTTGACTGCGCTGGCATTTCGTTTTTTCATTCTGCATGCAGACAAGCCCCGCCTTCCAAAGGTTTGCAGTCCTGTCCTCGCAACGTGCCGAGGCTGTGATGAAGAAGGTGGCGGATGCAGCAATCGTAGGTCTCTCACTGCAAAAATTGTTGCTGCTGCTGCGCCTTTGTCCGCCGTTGCTTATGTTGAAAGTATTTGATCATCTCTCTAAGGACTATTACAGTAGGGTTTATTTCTAAGGCACATCTTAGTGCGGGTGTCGCGAGGGCCCTGGAAAGATGGGGGTGCATGTATTAAGGGCTACCTCCTGGTGTATGTCTTCTTGTTCCTTTGCCCGTTCTGCTGCGCAGAAAGCGACGGAGACAGCTCGCAAGGCCGCGTCGTCGCCCAGATCCAGCAACAACGACAAATAGATTTCTTCTCATCGTCCCACAGCATGTGGAAGCGGAGAGGAACCCCAGGCTTTATTCAAACCCTTCGAAGCATCAAGGCAGCAGCGTACCGCCATGTATTCCAGCGACAAGGTGGAGCTGTTTGCGCCCATCGCAGAGGCCTGTGTAGTGGCGTAGATGGCAACAGCAGCAGAAACAACAGCAGCGTCAACAGCAGCAGCAGCGGGGCTCCCCACGGCCATACAGAGGTTGCTGGAAAGAAGCATGAAGTAGGACAGAGGAACGATGGAAATGCAGCAGCAACAGTCGGTGACGATACGGGCAGCTTAAACGGCGTTTCACACCCTTCAGCGACGAACGCAGAGATGAAGGTTACAGGGGGGTCGTCCCTCCCCGTTTCAGTGGGTGGAGGGGATAAGCCTGCTGCCCATAATTGGGGTTTTGCTCCCATTCCCTTTGTTGCTTCTGGGCGGTCGATGCCTGGGCAGCGGCTACTGCCCTGCAGCCCGGAGGATGCGGCTATATTGGCAAAGGCGGAGGCCAAGTATCCGTCGCCCCAGGAGGTGGAGGGGGGAATAATTGTGCGTATTATTGCAGCTAAAGACGTGCATAAAGTGACATCTCCAGTACTGAGGGTCGTGAGGAACCGCCAGTACGGCATCCGCAAGGGAGAGAGGCTGCGGTTAGCTCTGGGCGGGGCCTTCTTCAGTGGCCTATTGGCTGCACTCGGCTTTTGGCAGCTGCGGCGTATGCATGAAAAGAAAGAACTGATTGAATACAGAAGGAGCCACCTAGCCAGGCAGCCCACCGTCATCACAACCTCTCCCTTCCCCTGGACCCTGGAAGCGGCTGCAAACGCCAGTGCACGCGCAAGCAAACAGTGCGAGGGGCCTGCAGCAGAGATAAGCGGCAGTAGCACAGCAGAAGCGCACCCTGAGCTGCTCGCTGCTGCGGCGCCTGTCGGTCAGACCGCCCCACCCCCCTCACCAGCGCAAAGCGCTGCGGCAGCAGAGCGCCAGTGCACGGAAGTTTCAGGTGTTCCGCCTAAGCATCCTGCTTCCGCGGTGCATCAGCAGCCGCAGGAAAATACAAAAGAGGCGGGAGCATCTGCTAGACGGACAGAGCGCAGTGGCCGACTGCTTGCCGAGGCGTCCGAGGAGGACGTGAAGAAGGCAGTGAGAGAGTGGGCGTACACCCCAGTAGTGCTTCATGGAGTTTTGGACAGCAGCACGGAGCTGCTCGTGGGGCCACGGCCAGGGCTGGAAATGGGTAACCCCGGATTCTGCGTCGTGTCGCCGCTGCGGCTGCACGATGGTAGCGTTATTCTCGTTAACAAGGGGCATTTGCCTTTGAAACTCGCCCGTTTGCCGCCTTTCCCCCATGCAGTGAACGAAGACACTGAATTCGTTACAATGATGCAGCGGCAGCCATTGCAACACCAGAACGCGCCGGCAGAGCAACATGTGGATAAACAGCTAGAGACCATGCAGCAGCAGCGTGGGAAGCAGAAGTACGTAAATTGGGGTGCTCAGCAGTATGTGGAGCGATTGCAGCAGCTGACGGGCAGCCGAACTGAACCCGTAGGCTCCGTTACAGTGCGGGGAGTACTGGAGCCTGGAGAAGTGGCAAATTCGAGTTTCAAGGCATTGATGCTGAAGAACCGGCCCCAGGAAGGGCAGTTCAATGTTCTACACCCCGGGGATATGGTGGAGGCCACGCCAGGCATACCAAATAGGGAAGAGGCAGCACTCCTCATGGTAAATGCCCACTCAATAGTGTATGATGAGGATCTACTGTACCCGTCGGCCGGCACCGGGGATGAGCTTAAGGTGGCAAATAGGTTCGTGAGCTATGAACAGAAGAAAAAAGACGACTACCTGCTCTTCTACGCTGACGAACACACGCATTTCAACTACGCCTGTCAGTGGTTCCTCATGGGACTGTGCACTGCAGCAATGACTGTTTATAAACTTATAGAAGTGTCCAGATGGCGGTGGTAGACGTCACGCGAAGACCGCGTCACACTCTGTCATTTACAGCATCTACTGTTGCTGTTGCTGCTGATGCACGGACCTCCGCGCTTCGGGGCAGGGGGGGTTCCTAACTAAAACTGACACAAACGTACAACTGGCTGTTTTGTGGACTCTTAGTGCTGAAGGCGCGAATCCACCCCATTAGCATGCATAAAAACTACATAGCACGCAGTCCTAAGTCCGCATAATGCTCCAATAAAGTTTATTATTAAGTACAACACACCAAAGGGGGCGGCAGGGCAGAGCACAAGGCGAGACCTAACGTTGCTCGCGCCCCCTTCCTTCCTAGCCACGTCTGCTGGGGCACGAAAGAAGGATGGCCCTCTTTGCCATCGTCTTCGCTGTGCCCGCCAGGAACCTGAGGGCACCTAGCAGCAGCAGCAACAAAAATCCGCACAGACGTTGTAATCCAAGCCGTGCTGCGCGACTTGCATGGTGCTGTGCTGTGCACATCGGTCAAGTTGGTGTCACAACGCCCTCAAAACGCTTCCGTAGTCGTAGATCGTCTAGCGGGCCGGCATGTGCAGAAGAAGGGCAAATACAGCACTGAGTGGGTCCTTTCCTCTCCATTTCACTTTGAGCTGCCTTCGTTCTTGTAAAGAAAGATATGTATGTCCTCAATATCTCCACCTCTCGCCAGCGTGCGAACAAGGAAGGAGAAGCAGCACCTCACGTTCCGTTGCTTGATGCAGGAGACCCCGTGAGAAGCAAGGCAGATGCACTGCATGCTGCATGCTATACTGCCTCTTTAGCACAGGTGGCAACGCCCGCCTTGCTCAGTCTGCCTTCTGGGTGGTGTCTGCTGGTTTGGAGGGCTGGCGGCTTCTGTTGAATGCGTCGGACTGTTGTGATTGGACCCCCACGATCGCTGCTGCGGCCTTCTCAAATGCAACTTTGAGCTGTGGTGGGCAGTGCTCGTTGTACAGCTGAGCACACATGGGTGCAGCTTTTTCGTAGGCGGGGTAGATGACGTGCAACCAAAGCCAACCAGCACCTTTAAACTGTGGGGAAGCAAGCCAGTAGAAGAGCACACACTTGATTTCGTAGTAGAAGGGGAGGTACTGCAGCAGCAACGCTAGGGGAGGGAAAGACTCAATGCAGCATATCCATGAACACAATATCCAGAACATAACATGTTGCAAGTGGTCGTTCTTCAGGGCCCCACTTGGCGCCGCCTTCTCGTCAAGCAACAGCTGAAAAGTCAGCGAGGCGGGATATATGAAGCATACACTGAAGCACAGCAGGGACCCCAAGAAGGGGCCGAGGATGCTGATTGCCATTTTAATGAATAAGCAGACAGCACAGCAACGCCTGAGGTAGAAACGTCGCAAGACAAGCACCGCAATGCTGCTGCTCTATGCAGGCACTGGAACACGAGCAATCTTCAGTGCACCTCACTCTTAATGCTGCAAAGCACGAAAAAACGCAAGAGAATATAGGTCCAACTTTTCCCGCTTTCCCGGCTACAGCCACACCGCCGCAACGCCGTCGCAGACTGCTGCTAGGGCTTGGGGGGTCTGTTCAGGTGGTCGCTGCACCGGTGTTCTTGTGAATAGATGCGGTTTTAATTCAACTTGTAGTATGCAACACTCTTTTCCTCGAATTTCTGAATTGTAACAATCAGAGGAAGCACTCTTTGGCTCCAGTCAGATGCTGGGGGACCTGCCTGCGTACCTTACTGGGTGTGCGTGAGGGTGTGCTGAGGAATGTGTTATGACTGGCCACCTTCTCATTTGTACGTTTATCGCATTTGCGTTGTACTTACCATCAGACTCCATCTAGTAAAAGCAGTTACCACGAAACTTGCCAATTTGTACCGTCATCTGCACATAGGCACCTGGTGTGACAGTGGTTCGTCTTTCAGTGGCAAGCTTATCCAGTTCTGTGTACGCAGGCTGGCTACTGAGCGCTAAGTGTGTCTTTAACAATTGTATAGAATGCATCTTTCATGAATGGGTTACGGTACACCTGCTTGCGAGGCTTCCGCGCAACGAGAGTCGCAGTGAGCTGCGTTGCACGATTGATAGGCAACCCTCTGGAACAGCCGGAGGCCCTTGGAACGTTGTACCCAGGGAGTTTGGAGATTGTAGGGACGCTAGCAGCTCTGGTGTAGCACAGAGTCGTCGCGAGCTGCAGCAGAGTTGTTTGCCTACTGGAGTTTGATGGTACTATGCTTGCATTAGTGGCACTACCTACAGAACACCACCGCATGTATCGCCTGGGCAGGCGCTAGTAACGAATGCCGGCCCACATATGCAATCCCAGCTGGAAGGCAACCCGGCGTGCATGCATGCATGCCCAAGCTCCTTTAAATAAACGGACCGACGTAGTGATCAGTTCTCAGACACATGCAAGGCCGTCAGTGGCCGGCGTCCTTGCAATTCTGCCATATTCGTACCGATTTGAGAGAGGCGAAGCCTCGTGGCAGGACACGCATCAGCGGCGCTAGTCGGCGCACGTTAGTAGCTGCAGCTTCCCCAACACATTTAGTCGGATCATTTCCACGCAGAGCTGTTGCCCTACTCTTCTGTATCTACTCGCCCTGCTCAGTGGTACACGGTACTGCAGCTGGTGGGGCAGAGATGGCCCCTTTCCAGAGCTGTAGGGCTTCCTGCTGCCGCAGCAACCTCCGTCAAAGTATACGCAAGCGTCCTCTTCGTTGCATGCATTGACGCTGTCGACGTTCGCTGAATAATTACTTGCAGACCCTGCTATAGATAGATCCGTCATCTGATGATGGACTACAGGAGCGGATTGGCGGCTACTTTTTTCTGAATGCAGGTTTTTCTACT
This sequence comes from Eimeria zaria, assembly GCA_904066265.1. Classification (NCBI taxonomy): domain Eukaryota; phylum Apicomplexa; class Conoidasida; order Eucoccidiorida; family Eimeriidae; genus Eimeria; species Eimeria zaria. Next base: position 11,262 of record CAJFCY010000016.1, on the reverse strand, counting down.
GCTATTTACGCCCACTCAACCACCTCGTTTGCAAAACTATAATTAGAAGGTTTCTAAAAGTGAAGTCAAACTGAAGTCTTTGATTGGGCGAGAGGCCCATCCCAACCTCCTTAAAATCAACATTATAACCGCACGCCGCAGCCCCAGTGTGCAGAAGAACCGGTTGTTCAACACATATCGCTTGAAGATTAGAGCGGAGGAGCAACAATGGCAACTGAATGATGCCTTCTGCCGCAGGCAACTCAGATGTATTCGTTACATATTGTTGCTATGTACGAGAATGTAACTAAACCGGCTGCGGCCCGGACTCATGGGGCTGCGGCTAGCAGCAGCAGGAAATTTTGGGTGAGTTCTTTATTCTGCATCAGGAGCTCCTGGGGCGCCTGCAATGATAAATAACAGAGGACACGACCGCCTATGTATTGTTCCGGTAAAACAGAATCCAGCACATGAGCATTCGGCGCATGCAGGTAATCATCCAAGCCATGTACAACACGACAACACTACAGGCGCTCTGCGACAGGGAATGCTGTTTATTTTCTGTGTGCATTCAAAACAAAGGACTCACGAGGAGCAGGTCCGCCTGCCGGTCTCGCCATGATAATTTGGTCAACGCGAAGGGTGGTGATTGCAGCGTCGAATGCAAGGCGAATGGCCCATGCCTTTGTTTGCATGTGGTCCAGAATGCCTGCTGCCTTTGCATCGTGAACCATGTTCACTTTGGAGTTGGCTGAGGCCCCCTTGGTGGATGAAGCGGCACTCAAAAAGGCCTCCACGTTCACGCCTTCCGTCACGCGTCCTGTTGAATGTGCAGCATGTAGTGCGGCCAGGACCTCTGCAAAAAAGCGTACGCATGCATATGTTCACGAAACAACGCTGACGCAGCCAAATATGCATGGTAGTCTGAAAGTTCTTCCGTTATCTCTCTACCCCCTGTCAACTCCTCCAATACACGAAACGAGAGTAGACTCCCTTCTGGATCGCCATCATGCCCCCGTTCTTCCATATTCGTTGAAACTAATGCGAGGTGCAGTGCTGGCACGACACTGCACGGTGCCAACGACGAAAAGCTTATGCGATGCCGAAAGCATGCAATATACGGACACGAAAACGGCAATTCATCAGAAACTAAAGGTGCTCCCGAAGGGATGCAGATGCCACGACAAGAATACTTTCCAAGGAAGACGCGTAAATCGCACAGCGAATCGAACGACAGGGCAGAACATCTAAAGGACTTCAAAACAAAACCCGGCCTCACAAAACGAGCCCACAAAATAAATGGATTTCTTATTTATTCGACGGAAAATAATCATGATTAGGAATGGGACGCCAAACGTCGAAGGAGGGATGACAACAGCATATACACCGGTTTCTACTGAAAAAGTAGGGGACCAACAGGACAATTAACATTTTATCTAGACAAAGAAGGAAATGAACCTTCCAAATCGTTACCTGTAGCATTTAGACCGGCGCTCTCCGCCAGGAGTTTGGGAATGGCTTCAAAGGCTTCGGCAGCCTTCAGGACGGCGTATTGCTCGACGCCGGGTAGTGACTCCGCCACCCCCTGAAACACACAAGTCCCCCCGGCAGCAATGCCATATTCGTGGATCGTCGGCTATGCAGCCAGTCTTGTGCAGAGGTTGAATTTAGGTTGCTCCTCTAGCTGAGAGCCTAGCTGTGCCAGAATATGTGTCTCAAGGCATCCACCGCTAACTAGTTCGCTGTCTCGCCGGTTAGCCATATCGCTAACTGCCGATTTGCCCTGCTAGCTAGCTAGCTCGCTCGCTCGCTGCCTAGCTAGCTGCTGATCAATAAGAAGCCCTTAATATTGGCACTTATCCCTACAACTGTCAGGTGAACAGACCAACCTGCAGCTTCCTGGAGATCTCCATTTCCGCTGCCCCAGCTCCCGCGACGAAGCGCCTGTCTTTGGTGAGTGCCTTCGCGAAGGCGCAGGCGTCGTCCACGGCCTTCTCCGCCTCGTCCAGAATGCAGGGAGTCGAACCGCGGAGCACAACTGTCTGCACGCGGGTGTCTCTGCAGCGATGTGGCACAAATACTTGCGTACAAAATATGAGCACTTACCTAAGCAACTGCATGCAGGCAGAACTCCTACATTCCATGCATGCAGCATACCGCCGAGAAGCCCACATCCTACCGAACTAACCACCAACAATACCAAACAAGCAACTGCTGCAGTGAGCGTTTTCGCCACCTCCAAGAGCAGCAACCCCAATGGCAGCCGCATTGCACAACAGCACAAACACTGCTACAACTGCATTTACTTTACCTGCACAGGATTTGGGTGACTTTGGTGCTGGAGATCTCGATCGTTTGAATCGACTCCGCTACCCCCAGCTCGTCAGCCATGGGCGCGCCCTGCACGCATTTCACACGGAGTTACAAGCAGCAACCAATTGAAACTTACGACAGTCTATTCACGAGTAGAACAACAAGAGGCAAATGGCTTCAATCGATGTCTTTAATTCAGCAAATGACTTGAGTGGTGCACACATGCAAGCCGCCCAACCATGTTCGCACGTTGCCTTGATGCAGCTTTCGCTGGATTAAAGAGTTTAAGCACGTAAAAAACAAAAGTAATTCAGACGGGTGTAACAAAACCACTGCAAGGAAATGCTCCCATAGACATAAGAGGCCCCAAGTGTCTCAGACGTTGAAACTGCACAGGCGAAAAGCTGACCAGGCGGACGAGCGCAGTGGCTCCCAGGGCCCTGCAAAGACGTCGAGTTTCGAACTTAGATGGCACCTGCAGCAGCAGTAGAACAGACACTTCTTGCTCGATGCAGCCCTTGGCGCAGAGGGTGCTGAATTCGCTAATGCCCTTCAAAGAATGCCACTCCCCTCAGCCCTGCCGGCGTCAACAACTCGCGAGGAGAGCAAGAAAGATAGACAAGGACGGCAGACAGACGACAACAGCCACATCAGCAAAGCATCCCCCCAAAAGCAATTAAATGACAATCCGTTTTTTTGATTTGTCGCACTTTAAGAGTGAGGATTTCGTATTTGTTGCAAAAGTGCTGCGCTATATCAGCAATGCCGCCTCCATGAACAATTATTGCCTCGACTCCTGCAGCCAGAAAGCACAACAGCGCTAACATTTGCATGCATTCCAGAGAATCAAGCATTCGTGCACGGAAGTGCAACTCCCGAGGATCTTGTAGTCCTTCCCTCCATATGGCGTAGCGTCCTACGGGATCGGCGAGCTCTTCGCCTGCGCGAGGCCCCCGTGTACTGCTGCAGGCTTCCTGCTGCCCCAAAACTGATACAATTTGAATAGGAAGCAGCAAAGGGTGCTTAAGTGCAGCAAAGACTACAAGTTAAATAGGAAATAGACAACAGGAGAGGTTCAACTGCAACGGAGAAGTACCGGCGTTCTTAATGCCCTTGATGATTTCTTCCATATGGGCCTCCTCTCCCTTTGTGAAGCTTTTCAGTTCTTCAGCTGTGTGAATAAGAACAGTTCCCTTGGCCTCTGTACTGGCGCACTCGAGGCCGCATCCCAGCACCATAACCTTGCATTTACCCTTCGACAAGACAGCACCTGCATGCAGCAGAACCCCGTGTATGCACACAGCAGGCAGTCTCTCGTAATTTGTACTTGCTGCTACAACCCGAAGTAGAGTCAAACCAGCCACAGCTGCTGGCCTCCAAGAGGGACAACAGGAGAATCTAGCACAAGAGAACGCAGAGGAGAAATAATCACTTCAGCTGCAAGACACAAAAAGAAACGAAAAGACGTACCATGGGGAGGCTTGGTGATAACCATGCCATTCAGCACTGTGGAGAGGCTGAGGCGACCTCCCTGCAGCTTCGCCACTCGAACGTTGTCGGGGTCGAAGTCCTCGAACTTCGGAGGCGTCACTGCGGCGATTGCCGAGGCCAGTAACTCCGGGAGAGACGCTTCTATACACAGCGGTTTGCTGCTCAAGACCGTCCTCAACACTGCAATAAAACACCATGCATGCAACCATGAAGCAAACACCATACAGATTCAAACACACATGCAGCAACCTTCCTATATATAGCACAAGGCACAGACACACGGAGGCAGACAAACAACATAACGGATCCAAAGGCAGGCGTCATCGCTCTCTACTGCAGAAGCAGCAAAGTACCCAATATGCATGTATACAAATGCATACGAGTGAATGCGAATACATGAATATGGAACGGTTTGCATGCAGCATGACAATACAGAATCGCACCTGGTTCAAGCTGCTTTGCATCCTTGAGGTTATCAACGGAATGGCAGACGGCCTCCTCTAGGAAAGGTGGGATCTTCTCCAGTGCAAGTTCATACCCCCTAATGACGTCGCTCAGATGCAGCCCCTGACGCAGCAGGTATTCCGCCTGCGTGCAACAGCAGAGCCAAACACACGGCACATGCACACAATCAGAAGCAGATTCAAACAAAAATAAAATATACTTTATCTGAAACACACTGCACAATCCGTCTCGGATTGTCTGCTCAGCACAAGCAACTACAGGGGAAACAACACCCATACAACAACGCAACATCCTAGCAACCATAATTGCACGGGAATCACTGTTTGTAATGCAAATAGGAAGAACAACAAGAGCGAACATACAAACAAGAGAGGCAATTATAATGCTAACACTTATCAATACTTGATAGAAATGTTTGCCTACATTCGAGAGGAGATGCCCAGCGAGGACAAGAAGGAAGTTGCAGCCACCGCCCATTTCTTGTTTTTGCATCTCGGCAGCCAGCACCAGCAGCTTCGCCGCAGGATGCTGCACTTCGAGGTCTTTGAGGATCGCTGCGGTGTCATTTGTCACTGAACGTTTCCCCCAGGCGTTCACTACCAGCTTGCTCAGACCGTAAGGGCCTAAGGGATGTCCACATCAATAGCAAAAACAACATACTGACCAACAGAAACTCCACGAAACTTGCTAAGTAACCTGCAGGTGGTATTCCCGTTCCAGCTGTTTCACCTGCCGCTGCTGCTGCATCTGTTTCTGGTGCGGCCGCTGTAGCAGCTGATGCTTGGGTAGCCACTTGAGCAACTACGGCTGACTGACTCACCCAGAGAGGTCTTCAGAATGTCTGTTAAGGCCTTGCAGGCCTCGATATTCTTGGCTGTCACCTCATCGATACCAGTGAAGGTGCGGTAGCCATCCTTCAGGAGGGCCCCTAGGCCGTGGCGCGCGGCGAACTGAAGAACACAAATCCACAGACAGAGGGGAAACGGTAAATATGCACTTCAGAAATGTACCATCAAAGTGAATATCCACCCCGCCAGGTTCGTTGCGGTTCATTCTCTCGCTGCGCTATATCTGAAAGCAACTCAAAAACAACGTGGCGGTGGATATACAGAACGCAGCCCTCTAGATGCACGCAAACATATTGAAAATGTATTTCTTTCGTAATTGCTTGGGAGGAGCGTCGCATCGAGTGCCGCCCCCCTCAGACACATTCCCCTCGGCTGCGCGTGCATGCAGGCTGTAGAGGCTCTGCATCGTGTTAGCCATTGTCTGCCGAGCAGAGTTATTAAATAAGAGAAGAAAAGAGAGCATTTGGCACGTCTGCGTCCAGTGTATGTGCAGCTGGCAACTTATGGCAACTGGAATCCTATCGGGTTCTCGCGGAGTGTCCGGAGGGAACGCACCATTTCCAGGGCAGCTGATGGCACAAAAGCAGCCAAAACACAAAAATATAATTACTTTTTCCACAAAAAAAGGAAAAATGCAACGTTATTTCAACCCCCAAGGGCTCACGGGGCTCCCTCACGCCAACACCGCAGCCGTAACGAGCTTGTTGTGCCTACGTACAGACCTGCTGCAAGTTGCCCCGGTTCTGCTATAGGTGCAAAGCCTACACAAAACCAAAGTAACCGCTCAAAAATACTTGAAATGCTAAATTTCACCGCTTGAGATAACGATAAGCTATCGAGATTAGTAAAATTTTTAATTCCAATCTGCTGCATTCCAGCGCCATGGGCTTATCCAGCCCCAAACACTGCCACCAGTGCCTTGCTCGTCCTGTTAAGAACAAAAACGTATATGCTAGGTTGCTGGACGGGTTTCTGCTTCTTCTTGCATTTGTACTGCCATCTTTGTTGTTCCTCTTGAGTTCCAGGCATACATGCTGATCGGATGATCGCACTTGTAACGTTGTTGCAGCTGCCCCAGAGGCATCCAGGCTGGTGTTATATTGTCTCATTTCCCGCATGCATGTGCAAGGACTAACCGTCATAAATATGTAGCGCTAGCCTGCCTTCAACCTGGTGGTCGAAGGCCAAACCCGGAGAAAACAGCGTCCTCGGCTGAGGAAGCTTGCTTTAGCTACATTCCCTCCAAATACACAGGATTCATGGGAACAGTAAAACAAGCCTTTGAGGCGTGTGCAACCACCTTTCACTTCAGAACGGTCCTCCGCCAAAGTCTAATATCGTTGCACTGGTATCCACTGTTGAGGCAGAGGTCAGTCCAGCCCCATACAGAAGGACCAAATATAAAGAATAAAACAAAATGAAAGTGTTGCCGGAGACACTGGCCGTTGTTAGGAGGACCGCAGTTTATAGAGGAAGGTTGAACAAGCAATTGTTAGCAAAATACTTCCAGAGCCCACCATTAATGCGCGGTGCACATGCCACCGGTTACAGTGGCCGCTGCTCTTTCAAGGAGGGTGCATAGATTTCCTTCATGGATTGTTTCGCACAAGCGTTCCTCAGAACCCCCCTTGTGCCAGCAGTGTGATAGCTAAACAGTATAATTATCGTTCTCTGCGACACGTCAGTATCGTTATACGCGCTTTCCATGGGCATTGTATCATGGAGTTAGTCGTCCTCACAGTGATGTGGCTGCCGTTTTTTTGGGGGCACTCCACGGAAGTTTCGTTGCTCCCATTAACAATTTTAGAGGGCTGACATTATGGTATGGCGGCATGTCCACGGTGGGAGTAAACTCACAACATATGCCGAAATGTTCACCCGAGAACGAACACGACTCCCCGCCCCAACGTATGGCAAACTCTTCGGCTGTCCGTTTTCGTGCGGGTTTCCCCGACTGTGTAAACCCACCAAAATCGTGTTTCCGTTGATACAAGTAACTGTGGTACGCCGTTCATCGTGGTTGCGTGATTGGTTTTGGGTTTGTGCTTCCTGGCCACGGGTGGCAACAAACACAAAGAAAGGCGAAGACAACAGGAAAGGGGAAGAAGCAAAAAAACGCGCAGGAAGTTGCTGCATCCGGGATGCTACATGCATGAATTTCGTCGAGTTTCAGACAGATATCCTTCGGTATATTGTTTTATGCTGTTTCCTGAGTTTTGAGATGTTGTTTGTGTTTGACTCAACGCTTGCCGCAGTGCTCCTTTTGTTTTGCAAGTCGCGTACGATGCTGTTGCAGTTTAAGCACAAAAAAGGGGAGGGTAATACTCAAAGCTAAACCTCGGAAGACGAACCGACACAAAACTGAACAAGCAAACGGGATACAACAAGGCAACCAAGCTACGTGCGGGCAATATCATGATAATATAATGACACCCTTATTATCAAAATTGTACTCTTACGATTAAGATTATTACTATCGTCACCAATAAAGTTATTGTTACTATTGCTATTGCGCTTATTGTTGTTGCAAAGGAAGTTCAACAAGCTAGCCGATAAGGCAACAAACAGGAACATGCTGAGTATAATACTGAGCCGATACCCAGCACATACCCAATCGTCTGTTTTCTTAGTCATGCCCATTCCTTTGTTTTACATGTTATTCTCTCTCTCTCTCTCTCTGCATGAATAGCCTTTTATTCGACTATTTTCTGTGTTTTGCGTGACTGTTTCCCGGTCCTCTTTTCCATTTGTTATTGTTTCCGTTCGTTGTAACCTAAACTCTCCTGTATTCTTTAGCGTTTTGCTGTATGCAGCCGCAGCTGCAAGAAACAACAGCGATGAGCAACAGAAGCAGAAGTAAACGAAGCAATAAGTAGAAGTGGTTCACAATAAAACACAGATTAACGGTACTAACTGTACAAGTAGGTAAACGACTACGCCGAATGCTGAGTAATGCAGACAAAACCAGAAGACTTGACATACAGAATGTAGCCTGCTGTGGGAACAGCTGAATGAAAGCGAAACTAATAGAATGAACAACAAAAACATAAGAATGCGAGCAAATATATAGAACAACAACCGGAGCTAATCGTGTTAATAACAAGTACAGAAATACGAACTCCTACGAAATAGGAAACGATGCAAGTAGCAAATCTTTGCTGGAAACAGTCAAAGACACGTCTACAAATGAAAAGAAAAACTAAACGGTAGAACAAACAATAAATAATAATTTGTTTTGAAACATAAAAACAAACAACAAATACATAATTAGTTTTGCCCTCACCAGTTCTCGCCTCGACGATCGAGAGTATCATTGCTATTGCAAGTTATGTCGTTGCGCCTCATGGTTGGTTACCCTCTCCATTTGCTCTTGTTTAAACCGTATATACTCACCCCTTTTATTCATTTATAATTTGATTATACGCCTTGATTCTATTTATTTATTTATTTCTCCCTTCCACCGCGAGCCCGCACGGAAGGGCGTCTGTTGGGGCCCCTCGCCTTGGTTAAGCACAAGAGTTGTATGCCTTATGAGGGCTCGTTGAGTGTTATTCAGCAGTCTACAGACTGCAAAGGTTGTATCTAAACTATGCAATGGGTTTGGTGTATTTGCTTCGAAGGACAGCCCACCGGCCCGCCTTGAGGCGCCCCTCCGCAGTAGGCTTAACGCCTCGCTGCTCTTTCTTTCATTTGAACTGTCTGCATACTGAAAACAAAGCGTTGATACGATGGAAGGCTGCCCCAGTTGCCTGCGCGTTTCACTCGCAAGCTGCAGCGACCCCTGCATATACAGAAGGCTCAGGCGAGGTCCCAGGATTTGCTTTAGAGCAGCAGCAGCAGCAGCAGCAACAACAACAACAGCAGCAGCAGCAGACAGAAAGCTTAGAGGAGGGTCATCAGAACAGCTTACAGGAGAGGAAAGTTGATGAAGTTGCGCTGAAGTTTCCGCTATCTCTTGAGCGGCATTGGGATGAACTGTATTGCAACAGCCTCTGCTTACAGCTAGACCGTATCATCTTCTCATGCACTACAGCAGAGGAGGTTTTAAGAATTGTTGCAAGTCATAGAGGGGCTTTCTTTGTGAAGAACCTCGTCTCTGCTCTTAAACACCTTGCTACTCTGTCATTACAGCATAGCAGCAACAGCAACGCATGCAACACGTCCAACCAACAACCGCAACGCATTAACAACAGCGCAGCAGCAGAAGAAGCAGCAGCAGCAGCAGCTGCTGCTGCTCCTCCTCTCCCAAGTTTGACTATGCAGCTTCCCTCTCCCCCTACCTGGCCTCAGCAGCAGCTATCTGTTTTTCATTTTTTTTCTGCATTGTCTGGCGATGAAGCTGCTGTTGAACGGAGTTTGTCGCAAAGGAAGGAGGCAGAGTCAATCGTTCGAGACCCCAGGCAAGTTGCTGCTGCTATTATTGTTGTTGTTGCTGCTGCTGCTGCTATTGTTGTTGCTTCTTCTGTTGCTCGTGCTGCTGCTGCTTAGGTTGCTGCTGCTGCTGCTGTTTCTCTTCTGTGTCTCCTCCAAGTTGCGTTTTCTTTACATTTATTTTACTGGTATATAGCTGCAACTACATTATTGTTGTGTTTCTTATTTATTTTATTGTTGAGTTTGTATTTAATATTTGTTTAATTATTGTTTGTTTTTATTCAGGTATATGCTGCTTGTTCAAGACATCCGCCTTCACAGGCGTGTACTAACATTTGCTGCTGCTGCAGATGTTGTGTTGTCGCTGCGCATCCTCAACCATCCTCATTATCCGCTGCTGTCTGCGCTGCTTCCTGCATTAAGAACAATACCTCTTCCACCTTTGCCTCTTCAACAACAGCAGCAGCAGCAACAGCAGCAGCAGCAGCAGCATGAGCCACAGCAGCACCAGGATGAGATGCAGCAGCAGGCCCAGCATCAGCAGAATGAAGAACAGCAGCAGTACGAACAACAGCAGCAGCAGCAGCAGCAAGATCCGGAGCAGCAGCAACAGCAAGCTATTCGTCAGCAGTTGGAGTTTCAGCAGCAGCAGCAGCAGCAGCTAGAGTTAGCTTTGTCTGTTGCTGAGGCTTATCTCGGTTTCGGGTATAAAACAACTCCTCTCTTTGATGCTGTCGAGAGATACTTGCAGTCATCAGCCAGACGCATTCTGCAGCTAAGTGCTGTAGCCAAACCAACACTAACAAACAACAACAACCGAACAGCAGCAGCAGCAGCAGCAACAGCAACAGCAGCAACAGCAGCACCAACACAAAGTGCAGCAGCAACAGAAGCAGAACTAGCATCCACAGCTCCCGCAGCAGCAACAGCATCCCCATCAGCATCATCCGCAGCTTCCGCCACAGCCATAGGAACACCACCAGCAGCAGCAACAGCAACAGCAACAGCAACAGCAGCAGCAGCAGCAGCAGCAGCTGATGCAGGGGAGGGTGTTGGTAGCAGCAATATATCATTGCAGTGTAAGCTGTCTGCCTTTCCGTTTAAGTTGTTGTGCAACGCGTTGTTTGTTTTTTCTCGAGCAGCATTGAAGAACGACCAGGTGCTTAAGGGGTTGTGTATACAAGCAGCAGCAAGCATGCAGTTTGCTGCAGCAGCAGAAGTAGCAGCTGTTGCAGAGTTTGCTGCTGCTGCAGCCCCACATGCAGCTGAAGTGCATGCATGCATGCATGCAGCAGCACATGAGTTCTTAAAGCAGCCTTCTCGTTTTTCTTTGAAAGATATATGCATATGCTTTGATGCATTTCGGCAGTGTTTGCTGCATTTTCCTGCTGCTGCTGCTGCTGCTGCAGCACGAGCTACAGCACATCTATCTCTTGCTGCAACAGTACGGCAGAGGGCTGTTATTACACCTGACGATATATGCAGTTTATTGAGAAGCCTCTGCTTCTTCTCAACAAATACAACAACACTGCATGCAGCGCATGCAGCGCATGCAGTGGATGCAGCGCATGCAGTGGATGCAACGCATGCAGTGGATGCAGCGCATGCAGTAGATGCAGCGCATGCAGTGCAGCAGAATGGTAGCCAAGTATATACACAAGACTACAGAGACAGTCTCCTTGCTGCTGCTGCTGGATATCTGGAGGAGTACATCGACTTCATTTCTCCCCAGGCTTCTATTGATGCTCTTCTGGCTTTCAGTGCGACGCCAGGAGCTCCCAGTAAGTATATATAT